>PVLC010002383.1:0-105293 GCA_004027655.1 Graphiurus murinus | reverse complement strand
CATAGTTTTGTAATCCTTTCATCTGTTGTTGGACATCTTGGCTGGTTCCATAGTTTGGCAATTGTAAACTGTGCAGCTATAAACATAGATACACATGCGTTGGTCTGATAGTTTGGTTTCCTTTCTTTTGGGTAGATACCCAGTAGAGGTATCGCTGGATCATATGGTAGGTTCCCATTCGTCTGAGGATCCTCCATACTGTTTTCCAAAGTGGTTGCACTAATTTGCAATCCCACCAACAATGTATTAGGGTTCCCACTTCTCCACACCCTCACCAGCATTTGTTGTTGTTTGTGTTCTTGATAGTTGCCATTCTGATTGGAGTTAGGTGAAATCTCAAGGTAGTCTTGATTTGCATTTCTCTGATTGCTAATGATGTGGAAAAAAAAGTCTGTTCAAAGAATTCTATTAGAATATTTGATCTTCGTCCCCATGGGCTAAACCACCACAGACTGGGTGGCTTAAACATCAGGCTGGAAGTTTGAATCAGTATAACCAAGATATTTGGTAAAGACTCTTTTTGTTTTTCAGATTTCAGGTTACTTTTTAGCTGTGTCCTTATATGAGGGAGAGAGAGAGGAAGGAAGGGAGGGGAAGAAATGGAAGGGGGGGGAGAGAGAGACAGAGAGACAGAGAGACAGAGAGAGAATACTCATACTCAGGTGTCTCTTCTTATAAGAGCAGGAATTCTACCAGTAGGGCCCATTTATCTAAACCTACTTTCTTCTCAAAGGCCCTATCTTCAAACACCAACACATTACCAGTTATGGCTTCAAATTATGAACTTGGAGGAGTATAAGCATTCAGTCTATAATTCTCTTCAAAACTCTAACTTTCAAAATTATTAGAATATAACAATATTGGCCATTATTCATTACTTCTCCTTCATAGAGGATTCTGTGGACTGCATTTATAAGTATCTGACAAGTTTTATCTTAATATGACTTTGATTACTAAATAGGGACCATCTTCCTTTAAATAAAATCTTTTATTACAATCCTATCAATTCTATTGCTTATAAATTCTCTTCTCTCATCCTTTCTAATTTTTTTTTCATTTTCACTCAAATGAACAACAATGCAGTTTTAGGTAATTTACTTAGCCATTCTCAGCTCAATTTTCTCATCTACAAAATGAGGATAATGGGGATAATTATACTACCTGCCTTATAAGATACTTTGCAACTTGAATGGAACACTGAGTAAACACTCAGTAAGTCTTTGTTGTTTTCATGGCAGTACTGTTGTAGAAATGGCAGAAGGGAGGGGATAAGGACACCAGGAGTACTGATATTTTGAATCCTAGAATATTGCTTGGGTTTATCTTCTGCCTTGCTGATTAAGTTTCCTACAGTATCAAATTACCATTTCTTATTTCCAATTTGGTTTTGATTTAAGCATTAGGTGTTTACCTTCCTAATGTGCTTGCCTCTCCATCCTGTTATTATTTAACAAATTGATATGTTTGCTGTAGGGTTTTACTGGGAGCACCGAACACTTTCTAGAAAATTCCTTCATCACAAATTTTAAAACTTTAATGATGGTTTTCAGTTCACTTCTTTAGAAATGAATTCTTTGTACTATAATTTAAAATATGTTTCTAGGCTTCAGAGAGCTGCTTCCTTATTTTCTTCATTAGCTATTTCTTACAAACTTATCTAAACATAACAATAATCAAAACTGAACTCCCACTCTTTTTCTTTAAGCTAGATTTACTGTAGCCTCCCCCTACTCAGCAGAAGATCCATTCTTCTCAAAATCTTACCCCAAATCCTTGGACTCATTTTGGTTTCATCTCTTATTATCATATTGAACATCTACACAATAATCAAATCCTGATTCCTCTTTTATTTTTTTCCAAAATGAATAATGTCTCATCACCACTAAACTGCCCCCTGGTTCAAGCCACCAGCACTCCTCACCTGCATGAGGGCAGAGGCTTCCCATCTGTTCTTTTTGCTTCCATCCTTGGCCCCTTATAGTCCATCTGCTCCCAACATAAGTCAGATCACAAATCAGGTCATGTCTCTTCTTTACTCAAAGCCTTGCTGTGGTTCCAGCTTCAGTCAGAGTAAAGAATGAGGCAGGCACAGTGACTTTCATCCCTGTACCAAGTGGACGTTGTTACTAGTCACTTCACTGATTTACCTCTCCTCACTCTGCTCACTGAACGGTGCCTTATGGGACTCTATTATTTCTTTAATGCACCAAACTCCTTTGTATTAGCTATCTTTTTTGGAGGGTGCAAAAAATTGACCCCAGGGGCATGCTATCTCCAAGCTACACCCCCATCCTTTTTATTTTTTATTTTGAAAGAGACCCTCACTAAGTTGCTGAGGGTCTCCCTAAGTTGCTGAGGCTGGCCTGGAACCTGATATCCTCTTGTCTCAGCCTCCCAAGTACTGGGATTACAGGTACACACCACCATATCAATCTTAGATATTCTTTTGATTGAACCACCACCAAGACCACTACTATCATTATGCCCAGCTGATAACTCATAGTTCTTTTTTCCTTTAAGTAATTGCTCAAATGTCACCTTCTTAATGAGACTGGCATTGATCCTCCACTGGTCTAGACTGGCCATAGGTCTGGAGAATCTGCAGCAAAAGACAAGTAGGCTTCAAACAGCCTGGAATTGTTAGATACTCATTTTCAAAGAAAGAAGCTATTCAGGGCTCAATATTACAAGATATTCAGGTTGATGCCACTGCTGGTAAGGTGACCAATATTTCTTAAGTGCTAATTACCAGGCACTATTTAAATTTAATTGTACAAATTACTTTTTAAAATTTTCAAATCTGCAAGTTTGAAGACAGCCTCAGCAAGTAGTTAGACTCGTAACAACCTAGCAAGACCCTGTTTCCAAATAAGAAATAAATTGGGCTGGGGGTTCAGCTTGAAGGTAGAATGCCTGTGTATTCAATCCTCAGTACCACAAAGTAAATAAAATAAAATTCTCAAATCAACTACATTTGATGAAATGTGGGAGAAGGACACTCTCCTTGTCTCTTGAAAACTCATTAGCCTCCCCTTCTGATTGCATCTCTCTATGGAGAAGGCATTGGGAGGAAAGTTTATAAAGGTGTGATAAAGGGAAAATGCTCTCCAAAAACTACAAATATTCCCATTTTTTTATTCACTGTAGCCCTGAAACTCAGAAATTTTTGCTGTATCCCTTTATGTCCATGACTAGCATTTTGAGACTCAAAGAATTTAAAGACATTACAAAGACAATCTTTGAGAAAATATTACAATTGCATACCAAATAGTATAAAATCAGTTCTATGTGATTATATCATTTTTACCTCCCTGAGGCCTTCATACACCTTATATTGTCTAATATATATTTTTTCAGCTGACTTTGGCTAGAAATAAAACATCATTTAATAGCACTTCCCTTAAGGACTAGGAGGATTCAGAGAAAGGAGAGATGACATGAATGAAAAAAATAGTGTGAAAACTGTTCCTTTTATCTATCAAAGCTAAGGGGATTCTTTACATATGGCTTATAAACTTACAATTTAAGCTTATCTCCGTGGTTTTAGAGTGTGAAGCAAAGAATTAACTCCTGGTGGCAGTAATGGAACTCTAATGTCCTTCAATGTTATATTGTCAGCCTTCCTCTTTCAGTGCTTTAAAGGCCATTGTGCTTGGGCATAGCACCAGTCCACTTTTCTGATATTAGGGGCAAGTCTCAATAGCCAAGAAATCTTTTGTTAGCTGGCTGTCTGCCTGACAGACAAACTATGCAAACCCAAGAACCCTTACAGACCATCTCTTCTATCTACTATGTGAGGCCATGGAGAATCTTCAATTGGATTCTAGGTAAGAGAAAAAGAATCCCATTTCTAAGTGTAGGATCAAAACTTTTAAACCTGCTTATAATGAGAGAGACTGTATTAGAGAAATATTACAGAAGATAAAAATTAAAATAAAATTCAAATTATCTGCTCTGGTCTCCCAAGGAGAGAGATGGATTACATCATGTTTATTATGATAACTTAAACTTGCTTTATTGGTCAATTTATTATTAAGTTCTAAAGAAATGTGCTTGTTTACTTCTCATTTTACATGCATCAACATTAGAAAGATATAACATTCAGCATATATCTATTAAAAAAAAAAAAAGTCCAGGCCTAGTGTTATACTCCTATAATCCCAGTACTTGGGAGGCTGAGACAGGAGGGTCACCGTTTCAAGGCCAGCCTGAATTAACTTAGTGAGACTCTGCTTCAAAAATTAAAATATTAAAAGGGCTGGGAGTATAGCTCAGAGGTAGAATGCTGCTGGGTCCAATCTCCAATACTACAAAAAAGGAAAAAGTAAAAAAAGAAAGAAAATTTAGTTATATGATTTTCTTATGCCAAGTAACTGGTAACATTTATACCAGGTCAAATTAAATCTATATTTGATGATTCTGGTTAATTTTAAAGCCTTCCTTTCTTATCAAGTGGTAAAACTGTTAACAAAGTCATCTGTGCAACACAATGTTATGAAGAAAAATCTTTAATTACCTAATATGTTCTATGCAAATCTAATAAACAAGTATATCGATCTGGGAACCAAGGGATCACCCATCAAACTATTGGCTAGACCCAGCAGAACCACCCCCATTGTAGCACACAGTATTGAGAAAACAAGCTGGTTATATCATCACTAACTGTATTAAATAAAATGAAACAGACATGCCTATTTTTCTTCTGTCTTATTCAGCATCTTTTTGACTTTTTCTTCCTGATCTCATCCTTCTCCTTTGTCTTCTTAAAAATCTCATTTATTACATTATTTTTATGTGTTTTCTATGTTTTCCTATCTTCCACAAATAAAATTGTACTGTTCTTTCTCTGACTCCTCATTTCACTGAAGCCCTGCTGCAGATAATCTCTGTAAGCGGCGTTCACTATGGGGTAGTGATGCTAAGCCTCAGACAACAGGTGCCTGTGTATTCTAGCTAATGAATAAAAGTAGAAATCCCTGGGCTGGAGTATGCTGTTAGAGGAAACACACTGTCAAGGGGCAGGCAACTTTCTGTATACCCTGTGAGCAATACCTGTTGTCTCTCACACACGTACATTGAGCAGAACTGGCTATTTATAAACAGAAGAGCAAAAGGAAACCACATTTGGGAACATAGTTTAAAAATGGTGACCTTCCTATGAGGCCCTCTTCGCTGGAGTAGAAGTGATGGGCACTGATCTACTTCTTCCAGCATCTACTCAAAAGCCTTATGATAATAAGACAGTCTCTGGGTCACAGGAAACTGAGGAGCCGATGGTGAGCCAGGGAAACGGTGAATAGACCTTTCTACTTCATTTTTAATAAGAATACATTTGAAGATTATCAAGTTCTTCTAGATAGATAAGGCATATTCCTTGGGCAAGGAATACCAAAAAATGGTGGAAAAAAGCAGACACGGGGTAGGGAAGAAACTAAGGTGTACCATCTGCACAGGTGGAGTTCTGTCTTGCTGGCTAAAGGTGAAACTGAGCTTAAAGAATTCAAGAACAGGGAATGCCAAAGAAATACAGGAACTCTGACTTCACAGGTCATGTTATACAGCCATAAGCCACTGTAAACGGAAGGAAGCAGTGGTCAGTATCAAGAGTAATGTGTGTGGCTGAAGACAAGACTGAAAACAGACCCATTCCTGGCAATGGATGGCGAAACTCCTGTCCCTTGTGTGAAGTATGTTCCTGTGTGTGCTCACTGTGGAAGGGGTGGGGGCAGTGTGAGGAAGGAGAGTAGGCATATAGAGTTCCAAAAAATAATAATGATGATAATAATAATAACAATGTTAATAACAACAACAACCAGATGAGAATTTAGAAAGGGTGAATGAGAATGATGCTGATATTTCTAGCCTGGGCTACCTTTGACTGTCTGAGAGTTCTTTATTTAACCAGGAAGGGTCAAGTACTAAAAGGAAGAATTCTCAGAAGAGAGTTCAGTCTGGGATACTGTGTGTTTTGTAACTCTTTTCCCATTTTGTATAAATTCCATAATCTGGTGTTTCTATCAGCCATAGGCACGAGTGTCAAGTGCCATGGGCTGTCAGTGACTGTGATGGGGCAGGGATAAGGGACATGATGGATAGGAGGTGGGGTACAAGACTGTGGGAGCTGGGGTTCATTCATTAGGGTGAAGAACACAGGCCGGCTTACAGTAGTGTGTGTGTGTGTGTGTGTGTGTGTGTGTGTGTGTTTTAAAAAATGTGCTTACTCCAGGTGTGGTGGTGCACACCTGTAATCCCAGTATTTGGGATGTTGAGACTGGAAGATTGCAAGTTTGAGGCCAGCCTCAGAAACTTAGCAAGACTCTATTTAAAAAAAAATCATAATAAAGGACATGCTAAATTCAAACATAAAAAAAGAAAAATATTCATCTTTATTTTCTTCTAAGAACTTTTTAGTTTGAATTTTTACTTAGGTTTAGGATACATCTTGAATTAATTTTAGTGCATGGTGTGACAAGACCCTGTTTTTCCACACAAGTGCTCAGTTATTATAGCACCATTTGTTGAAAAGATTTCCTTCTCCCATTGAATAAATAGCTTTGGCACTTTTAAAAAATATATAAATAAAAAACAAAACAAAAACAAAATAGAGCTGGGTTCTGGCTCAGAGGTAGAAGAACCCTGGGTTCAATCCCCAGTACCAAATAATATTAATAATAGTAGTAGTAGTAGTAGTAGTAGTAGTAATAGTAATGTGCTTACAGCCGAGAAAAAGTAGATAAATCTATACGGATAGTCACTTATTTCTCTAGAAAACACTTCATTGTTACTGCCACTTTAAATCAGGATTTTCTAAACTATGTAGCTGTGTGTCTTGGAACATAGTGTCTAATAAGTTGTTAATAGATGTTCCATGAAGAAAGCATCCTGTACTCATTTAAGAAAGACTGCAGATGACACATGTCCTCTCAGATTCCCAAAGGGCCTTGAAGGGCTAATGAAGGTTCTGAAAAGTCCTCCAGTAAAAAAACTAATTCCTTTTAAAAAAAATTTTAATAGAGGACTTTCAAATATATTTGACCATAGAATTCCTTTATTCAAAGAACATATATTAATAGCCTAAGAGATACAGGTGTTACAAAAAACACTGTTGGGAAACAGTTCTTATAAATGTGTCTGGAGCAGCAGACACACATTGATAACAATCAAAGTGACTTTAGTAAATATGGGAAAATCTAATACTAAATTTTCAGGTCAAATATAATTCCTTTCAGGGCTAATCATTCCTGCAAATTATCTTCAAAACTAAATTAGCTCTCAAACTTCTTAAACAGGTAGGTCTTTGTGTATAGATATTAACTTTATGTGATTTGCATTTTAAAAGAGGAAAGACTTCAGGCTCTTCTATCCAAATTGAGGAGCCATTGAAGTGTATGCTAAGCATGTGTTGTCCCTTCAGTGACTGGGAACTCTAAACCAATTTGCAATTGATGAATCCAACATCTTTTGAATAATGCAAACTAAGAAAGTGCTAATTGGTTTCCATGGTCCTATCTACAGCTTCCTGGAAATGAATTAAGAACATAACAAAAAATGAAGACTATATAACTGCAGAGCCATTTGAGTTGTAAATTAAAGTCTAGTTGAATGAAATGAAAAACAATGATATTGATGACAATAATTTAAATGATAGGTATACAATGAGCACCTGTTTTGCATCAGATACCATTTCAGGTAGTTTATGTACAGTACTCTAGCCCTGTCCTGAAAATGAAAAGACTGAGACTAGAGAAACTACTTAATAAGGAAAAATAACATTTATCAAGCACTTACATTGTGTCAGACACCATTGTAAACATTTCACATTGCTAACTCACGCAATCCTAAAACACATCCTGCCTACACATCACTGGTATCCCCTTTTCACAGATAAGAAAACTAGTATTCTGTCATCCTGCTAGGTTATAGAGGAGCCAGGAAAGGACATAAGCATTTCTCTAAATCACAAAACATTTTTTTACTGTCTTAATTTCATATTTATATGTGTGGTATTTTCCTACAATTTCATAATGAATTGAAGGAATTGAAATAGCTATTACAAAGTGACTCATAGGAGATAGATAGATAGATAGATAGATAGATAGATAGATAGATAGATAGATAGAGTGTGTGTGTGTGTGTGTGTGTGTGTGTGTGTGTGTGTGTGTTTTACTGGGTATTGAATCCAGGGACTTTCTACTGCTGAGCTACACTCCCAACCCTTTTTATGGTTTTTTTGTTTTGAGACAGGATCCTGCTAAGTTGATGAGAGTCTCATTACTTTGCTGAGGCTGTTCTAGAATCTCCCATCCTCCTGTCTCAGCCTCCCAAGTACTGGGGTTACAGGTATGTGCCCCTGCCTGGCTTATGGTAGAGACTTTTGGTAATTTTGAGAAAGTGTGTCCCTAAAAGCCTTTAACACATTTACTTTAAAGAACATAATCAGATTCCCCTACTTGTACATTTGACATCTCCCTTCATTCTCACAGGTCAGCCCAGAAAAGCAATGTCTCTTAAATTTACTTCTGTGGACAGTTTTTGGTATCTTTAGCAATAAAAGGTATCAGTAAATGCTAAAGCAATTGATAGCTTATTTTATACTTACGAATTTCTAACTTGATTTTGATGCTCTGCTGCTGAATATTTTAGTCAAAACAAGTTGTATTTTTTCCAAACTCGGTTAGTATGCCACCTGCTTCAACCAAACACACTACTCCCCTATGAGTCTTGCTGGGATCTGGTGCTGATAGGAGCCAAATGTGTTGTCAAAGCAGTGAAATCCAGAATTGAGGTTCCAGGTAAGATTCCATTCTTTGGATAATAAAAAGGTTATGATCTGATCATGTGTTAAATCAACTCCTCTGCCTCTGAAATTTAGAAGATTATGGCTGAGACTTTTTGTCTCTTTTTTGTTTTGTTTTTTGTTTGGGGGAATATAACAGGTTTATTTAGGGAAGTAGAAGTACAGCTTAAGAGAAGGTCATGATAAAGGGGTATATTCCAGAGGAAGGGTCTGGAATGAATTTCAACCAACTAAGCAAGCAAACTAAGCAAGAGAGTAAGGATGGTCAGTGGAATTAGTAAGTTTTATGCATGAAGCAAGGAAAATGATAACTACAGTGTTTTTTACCAGTGTAAGGCAGTGGTTGGAACCTCATTGCATTTATTAATTGCTCAGAACCACCCCAGGAGAGAAGTCATTACTACATCCATTAACAGACACAAAAGAGAGTCGAGAGCAAGCCTTGGTGGCCCAGTCAAAACTCAGCTCAACGCTGGTGTCAGTGTCCTCTCTCTACCACTTCACTTTCCATCTTGAGAAACAAGGAAGAATCTAATGTTGGACAAAAGAGCTGCTAAAATTGTGTCGCAGAGAAAAGGGAGGCTTGTTCTATTTGAGGCATGAAGAATAACTGGGATCATGACAGAGACGGAATTTGGGACATACTAGGAATACTGTCACTATACACGAGGCTGTCAGAAAATGGGACAGGGGGACCCTGAGTTTGAGTTCTCTGCCTCTAAAGCGTTCAAGAAGAAGTTGTAATGCCAGTTCCAAGGTCCTTTCTGGTCTCTAAAAGAATTTAATGCTAAGATTCTAAACAAAATACTTATTTCCTGGGAAATCCTTGATATCAAAACCCCTTTTTCTCTATAACAGTCTTCACACTCATATCTGTGTGTCCTCAAGAAAACAAACTGCAGCTCCTCTGTTTGCTTATTGATAAAATAGGAAAAATACCATCTCCTGGGCCATGAGAAGATTAGGATTGTTAGTGATTAAATAAGATAAAATACTTGAGATGTTGACACATTAAAAGCCTCAAAGAAAACAAAACATATATATACATATATATATTAAAAAAACCCTGTTACCTTTGCCTGTATGTCTATGAAGTCCAAGCACACGCAGGGGCTTCCTGTCACTTTGCTGGACTCATACCAAAGGTCAGTGGAAGAAGAGCTCCGGGGACATGGGACTCTCACATGTGTGTGCACATCTGCATCACACGTGAGTGTGCATTTGCCATTGATGCTCCTGGTTTTTGCTTTGTTTGTTTTTGTTATTATTGTTGTTCGTTCTTCACTTTCAATGAGGAAAAAAGGCAGTGTTTGGATGCATTGCTTTCAGGGATTAGAATGTAAATTTTTAGTTTTCTATGCAAAATAATCAATTAAGTTGGCTATTTATATGCCATCCTCATTCTCTACCTTTCCACTGACGCATTCAATAAAGTTATGACACTATTCTGCTTTATAATTAATCATAGATATGCTACTTTCTCCCAAAGAGGGGCTGTTCGCTGCCAGTTAATTTCTATTGGCCTTATTTTATATAGAAACTGATTTAAATATTTATAACAGTGTTGTGGAGACAATCAGAATCATCTGTCACAAGCCTAGTTTATGGTTCCTTAAAAAAAACTAAGTGGAAGACTAGGAAAAGAGAATGAAATTTATGCAAAATATATGTGACTATTAACATGGTTGTATGTTAATTTCTTTTTTTTTTTTTTGCAGTACTCAGGGGCATTCTACCTTTGAGCTATTACCCCAGCCCTATTTTTTATTCTTTATTTTGAAACAGAGTCTCACTAAGTTGTGGACTGCCTCACTAGGTAGCTGAGGCTGCCTGCGAACTCAGATCCTCTGGTCGCAGCCTCCCAAATGCTGGGATTACAAGCATGTGCCACCATGCCTGGCTTTGGATGTGAATTTTTAAATCATCTTTGAAGCCCAAATAGGTATAGATAAGAAAAGACGCACTAGAGAAGTACTCATCCTACACATACTTTAAAGAGTAGATACTGTGCTTGAAATAAACAGAGCTACATAACCTTTATTTTTGTGTGATAAGTAATTAAATGTCTAAATATGTTTGATATCATATGAAAGGAAATTCCATCATTTAAAATGATATTCTCAATCCATGGCCAGATTGTTCTCAAGTCACTATGAGGATTAAGACCCACTTGTAGTATTCCAGGAACCAACTTATTTTGATCTACTATCCTTTGGCAAATAAAACATGCCTGCCCCCTCAACCTGTGAGACGCTACTGAAAACTTCATCTTTTTTCATCTAGAGAACGCTTGGATAGAGGACTATTTATCATAGCCTGTCGGGTGTCTCTTTAACGCTACTTTCAGCTATCAAGTTAGGATGATGCCTTTGGGAGATTCAGCTAAAACTATACATCTTTTTTACTGTTCTTTTATTTTTAGAAACAACAAACTTGGATGTGTGTGTGTGTGTGTGTGTGTGTGTGTGTGTGTGATTAAGAAGATTAAAAGAGCAAACAATCAAAAAGAAAAAGAAAACCTTTAAAACCTGACAAGTTTAATCTTGCCTTCTCTAAGCACAAATATTTGAGAACAATAAAAATTAAGTATTTATGGTTTGTGAGAAGCCAAAATAGTTTTAAAATAATATAGGTACACATATATCTACCTATACACTATATGATATATATGTATATACATGCATATGTACCCACGTAACTGCCACATAAAATAGGGAAATTTTAAAAATAAACAAGAAAGTTGAATTTTCTTTTTCATGGGCTCTCTCACACATATGTATAGAATAACTTGTCACATATTCATTCAGGGTCATCAGGGTCTCATTTTATTGGTTTAGTGAAAACACTATTGTAAATGTGGCTCGAGTAATACATGAAAATAAAACAAATCCTCCGTGTATGAATAAGTGCTTGGACATCTGAATTTTTCCAAAAGTCTTTTAGTATATCCATCTTGTTAAAATGATATACATACTTTGCTTAATTTGAGGTAGGGTTACATGTAGAGATGACAGGGAAATAAAGTACTTGTTCAGGTGAGCTGAAAGTTTCTGTAACAGTGTGAAAGATTATTATGGTAAAGTTGCCTGTGTTCAAATACATGTGGATTAAAAGTAGGGTTTTTAACAAAACCAAAAACTGGTTTCTTGAAAAAATAAACAAGATAGATAAACCATTAGCCAATCTCACCAAAAGAAAGAGAGAATCAACTCAAATTACCAAAATAAGAGATGAAAAAGGGAATATTACCGACAGTGTGGAAATACAGAAGATCTTCAGAAATTACTTTGAAAAAACTATACTCCAATAAAATGGAAAATCTAGAAGAAATTGAAAAATTTCTAAACACATATAACCTTCCTAAATTGAGTCAAGAAGATATAGAAAACTTAAACCAACCAATAACAATCAAAGGGATAGAAACAGCAATAAAGAATTTACCATCAAACAAAAGCCCAGGGCCAGATGGTTTTCCAAGTGAATTTTATAGAACATTTATAGAAGAGCTAATCCCAATACTCCTCAAATTATTCCATGAAATAGAAAGAAACGGGACCCTCCCATACACAGTCTATGAAGCCAACATCACATTAATACCGAAGCCAAATAAAGATAGCTCAAGAAAAGAAAACTATAGGCCTATATCATTGATGAACTCAGATGCAAAATTACTAAATAAAATACTAGCAATGAGTATTCAAAACCACATCAAGAAAATTATACACCATGACCAAATCGGGTTCATCCCAGGGTTGCAAGGCTGGTTCAACATATGAAAAACAATCCATGTAATTCACCACATAACCCGAAATAAAGGCAAAAATCAAGCAGCTGGGCGTGGTGGCGCACGCTTGTAATCCCAGCATTCGGGAGGCTGAGATCAGAGGATCCGGGTTCGCAGCCAGCCTCAGCTACCTAGTGAGGTACTCCGCAACTTAGTGAGACTCGGTTTCAAAATAAAGAATAAAAAATAGGGCTGGGGGTATAGCTCGGAGGTAGAATGCCCCTTGGGTTCAATCCCCAGTACTACAAATAAAATAAAATAAAATAAAATAAAGGCAAAAATCACAAGATCATCTCAATTGATGCTGAAAAAGCATTTGACAATATCCAACACCCATTCATGCTAAAAGCACTGCAGAGAATGGGAATAGAAGGAACATACCTCAACATCATAAAGGCAATATACAGTAGGTCCACAGCAAACATCATATTAAATGGGAAAAAACTGCAAGAGTTCCCACTAAAAACAGGAACAAGACAAGGATGTCCATTATCACCACTTCTGTTCAATATAGTACTTGAGACTCTCGCCAGAGCAATAAGGCAATAGAAGGAAATCAAAAGGGTAAAAATAGGGAAAAAAGAACTAAAACTATCCATTTTTGCAGATGACATGATACTATACTTAGAAGACCCAACAAAGTCAACCAAAAAAGTTATAGAACTGATTAATAAATTCAGTGATGTGTCTGGATAAAAAAATCAATCTTAAAAAATCAGAAGCTTTCCTGTATGCCAACCATAAATCCACTGAAAAAGAAATCCAGAAAACAATTCCACTCACAATAGCACCCCAAAAAATAAAATACTTAGGGATAAACCTGACCAAGGAGGTAAAAGACCTCTATAAGGAAAACTATAAGAGGTTGAAAAAAGAAATTGATGAAGACCATCGAAGATGGAAAGATCTTCCATGCACTTGGATAGGCAGAATAAATATCATCAAAATGGACATCCTCCCCAAAATGATCTACAGATTCAATGTAATACCCATGAAATTACCAAGGTCACAGACATAGAAAAATCAGTCCTTAAATTCATTTGGAAAAACAAAAATCCCAGAATAGCCAAAGTAGGTCTTAGCAACAAGAACCATGCAGGAGGTATCACAATACCTGACTTCAAACTCTAAAGCCACAGTAATAAAAACAGCATGGTATTGGCACAAAAATAGACACATAGACCAATGGAACAGAATAAAATTTTCAGAAACAGACCCACACGATTATAGTCAACTGATTTTTGACAAAGGAACCAAAAATATACACTGGAAAAAAGATAGCCTCTTCAACAAATGGTGTTGGCAAAACTGGTTAACTATATGCAGGAAAATGGAAATAAACCCCACTTTCTCACCCTGCTCAAGAGTCAACTCATGGTAGATCAAAGATCTGGAAGTCAGGCCAGAGACCTTGAAGCTACTTGAAGAGGGCATAGGGCCAACACTACAACACATAGACACAGATAAAAACTTTCTCAGTAAGACCCCAAAAGCACAAGCAACTCAAAGGAAGATCAATACATGGGATTGCATTAAACTGAAGAGCTTCTGTGCAGCAAAGGAAACTATCAAGAACCTCAACAGAGAGTTCACAGAGTGGGAGAAAATTTTTTGCCAGCTATTCCTCTGATAGAGGACTAATACCTAGGATATACAGAGAACTCAAGAAACTCACAGCTAAGAAAACAAATAACGCAATCAAGAAAATGGGCAAAGGATCTAAATAGACACCTCACAAAAGAAGAAATACAAATGGCCAATAAATGTATGAGGAAGTGTTCTACATCATTAGCAATCAGAGAGATGCAAATCAAAACTACCTTGAGATTTCACCTAACTCCAATCAGAATGGCAACTATGAAGAACACAAACAACAACAAATGCTGGCGAGGGTGTATAGAAGTAGGAACCCTAATACACTGTTGGTGGGATTGCAAATTAGTGCAACCACTTTGGAAAACAGTATGGAGGATCCTCAGACGAATGGGAATGAACCTACCATATGATCCAGCAATACCACTTCTGGGTATCTACCCAAAAGAATGGAAACCAAACTATCAGACCAATGCATGTGTATCTATGTTTGTAGCTGCACAGTTTACAATTGCCAAACTATGGAACCAGCCAAGATGTCCATCAACAGATGAATGGATTACAAAACTATGGGATATGTACACAATGGAATTTTACTCAGCCATAAAGAAGAACAAAATCATGTTATTTGCAGGGAAATGGAGGGAACTGGAAAACATTATGTTAAGTGAGATTAGTCAGTCACAAAAAGTAAAAAAGCATATGTTCTCCTTAATATGTGGATGCTAGGGAGAAAAATGGGGCATAAGAGGGACTCCAGATGAAAAAGGAGAAACTCTAGATAAGCAAAGAAGTTGACTTAACTGAAGGTGATGGACGAGGTTGGGGGGTCACCCTAATGCACATGATGTACTTTCACAAATATATCAAAGTCAATCACTAAACTGAACTTGAGAAGGAGGGAGGGCGAGGGAGTGGTGTGGGAATTGGGAAAGGGGTTAAATGAGAAATGTGTGCATGTATGCCTTTATCAGTTTGTACCTAACAAAGATATATGATTACAATGCACCAATTAATTAAAAAAAGAAAAAAAAAGTAGGGTTTTTAGCTTTTCAAGCAGACTCCAATCTATCACCTACTATTGTTCTGAAAGTTATTTGTCTCCAAAATACTAGACTGTATTAGGCTCACTAATTTAGATGGAATCCACCCAGAAATAAATTCTTCGTATGAGGTTTACAAATAGCATATATAAAAATACAAGGAGTTATCCTCATGAATCAAAATTCCCACAAATGATTATTGAAACTCCCTATGTTACAGGCATATAAGACTGAATTTTAAGATAAAGTATTAATAAATGTATGTCTTCTGACTTTCCAGAGGATGAAATATAAAATGAAGAAGGAAGTAAAGATTCTATTAGATTGTGAGCTACCTACAAGGTAGTAAAGTAAAAACAGAGAAAGCTCTAGAGTCAGACTAAACTGAGTTCCAATCTTGCTTGTAGAATCGCCAGTTGTAGGCTCTCAGACAAGTGGCTATAAAATAGAAATGAGAGTGCTATATGGATTAAAGCATAAAACAGTACATGAAAAGTTTCCAGCATCCTCCTTGCTAACTAGTGGATGCTATATAACTAGTGGATGTTCCTGATATATTCTATTTGTGACATGAACTGCCAAACATGAATTCTGCTGCCATTTTTAACATTTTCTGAAGAAACTGCCAGTGTTCTCTGCATACAGAAAATTCCTAATACATGTTTGCTGAATGAAGTCTGTACTGCGGAGAGGCTCACAACGAAGCCCAGACAATGTTGAAACATTTCCACCGGTCCCCATTCTTCTGAGAAGGATTTCCTGGGTAAAAGGAGAGTTTTCCCTTTATGATCGCTTCTGCTGTGGTAGTTTTGCCTTTGCTGTTGTTTGAATACATTATGAGCGATGTTTTTTTTTTCTTCTTCTTCCTTAATTTTTAGGATCATTCCTAGTTGCAGATGAGACTTTTCCATTCTGTCATTAAATCATAAAATAATATTATGATATTCCAATGTTCTGCTTGTATAGTCCCAAGAGATACAGGTCAGAATGGAGAGCACTTGACTCGTAGGGATGTAGGCAGCAAACCACATCCAGGACCTGCTAATGCCACTGTTCTGAAGTGAGAACAGGGTTCATAGGTTTCCCTCGGTCTCCAATTAATCCCCCAAAACCTAGCAGGCTGGTTCCCATGTTTTGCAGTCATGGTTAATAGTTCCAAGTTGTCCAAGGTTTGTTAAAACTCACTTAGAACAGACACTGGTGAAATCAAACGTGAAAGAAACTGGACCCAAATCCTTGCTTTGTTCTGCCATGGAGTTACATGACATGTGACACACACTTCAAGTGGTCAGCAGTTTCCTCCTCTGCTGAAGGAACCATTTAGAGGTGGGTCGCAAAGGTCACAGGCCTTATAGTCAGAAATGTGTGGCTTTATACCTTCCCTTTCCTATTGGAGAACACTGTAGCTTTGCCCAAATTACTTAAGTGCTTTCTATGTCTCAGTTTGTTTTCTAAAATGGAGAAAATAATAACATCATAGACTAGTTTGACAAGGGTCAGTGAGACAACTTAAACATACTAAAAGCATAAAGCACACAGTATGCTACTGTTACTGTTCTTTTACTCACTGCCATTATCATTATGGTAAGATTATCCACTTTATATTATGGAAAAGAAGTCAGGACTATATAGCAATGAACTAGAGAATAAAACAGAAAATACAGTTAAAATACAAAAAAAAAAAAAAAAGAAGAAGAAGAAGAGATAGGAACTACCAAATACAAAGTAGTAAAACTAGGTATAATACAAAGGTAAAGTTAATACTAAATAAAGACTTCAAGTCAATTTGGGATGCTAGAATACTCAGAAACATAGTAAACCACACACATTTTTTTTTTTTTTTTTTGTGGTACTGGAGATTGAACTCGGGGCATTCTACCTCCGAGCTACACCCCCAGCCCTATTTTTATTCTTTATTTTGAAACCGAGTCTCACTAAGTTACGGAGTGCCTCACTGAGGCCGGCCGCAAACCTGGATCCTCCGGTCTCAGCCTCCCGAATGCTGGGATTACAAGCGTGCGCCACCACGCCCGGCTAAACCACACATTTAAATGTAGAAGACTTGTATGAATAGAAACCATTTTGTATATTGGAGTCATTTCCCCTAATATATGCAAACACATTTCACTCTACAATATCAAAAGTAACATGATATTGTATTTCATACACATGGGTCTAAATCTAAAAGTCAGGTGCACATTTCTTACCCCTTTAAGTTTTCTATAGGAAAAAAAAAATTCCCACACACTTGATCTCCAGTTCAAAGCACACACGAGTCAGTAACCACATTAAGCCTTGGTGCTCTGTGAAGCTAGGTAAGAGTTCTAGAATCTGAATTATCAAGCATCATGCACCCAAAGCGCCAGGGAGGACAGCAGAACTGTCAGATTATAGGACACTGAAGCACAACATGGAGATAAGGACCATCCTAGAATGATACCTATAGACATGCCTCAATTTCTGTCAATTTGTTTGCTTCTATTGTTTTAAAAGTAATAATGAGAATGTAGAAGTAGAGTCAGAAATATTCAGTGCAAAGAAATATTAAAAATCAAAACAAACAGTGCTTCTTAGCCCTGACCTAATGTTCTTTCAAACTTAGTATCTCAAAGACAGAGTCACAGAAAAGATGATAAATTATACCAGAAATAAAAAGACTATGATAAATATAATCTATTTCATAAAGAGAGAAGTCCACAAGTTTGGCAAAGCACAGAAAGGGTAAAATTATACCCTAGTCATTTCAACATTGGTATTCTTTGTTGTTTAGTTTTCCTTTTATACAATCTATATCAAGTTACTAGGAATCAAGGACCTTCAAATCAAAGGTGGAAATTTATCTTGTTTTCATATGAATCTTAATTCTTTTATATTTTGTTTTTCTTCCAAATATAGTAGCTTAAACTTTACCCTTCTGTTCTTATCTTCTTCCTGAAGTATTGTACGTGTTTATAATTCTCATTTCATTGAATTTCTGGTCCCTGATTTTTTTTTTTTTTTGTCTGAAAACAGTGTCTCAGTGGTGCTCTATTGTGTGTTTTGCTGCTGCTGTTAGTAACAGTGAAGCAGGCAAGATGAGGAAGAATCTAATCTAGAAAACATGTGGACCACCAGGAGTTCCGAATATCTTCTATCACAGACCTAGGCCACAAGGATCAGGTCCAACAGCCAGTCAAGCTAGAATGATGATATTTTGTAAGGTATCAGTGCATTGACAACTAGCCTTTTTAGATAGCCCTTTTATACTTCAAACTGAAGTAATTGGAGGACAGATCCCAAAACTGTAAAGAGTTTTATATATCTTCCCAAACAAAATGAACCACTATCAGATCTTTAATTGACAGAACCTAAAGGAAGCCTGTCAGAAAACACCAGCATTTATTTTTCTGCTTGGAATATAACTTCTTTTACATAAAGTCAACAAAATGCAGAGCTATAAAGACCAGGAAAAATCAGAATGAGAGAAACCCAGGAGTATAGATTCCAGTATAAGCCAGAACATCTTTAATGAAATAAACTGGTTGCAAGTAGGTCCTTGAGGGAAGAGAGGACAACAAGGTCATGGACCACTTTCAGTGTCTGGTCCCCCAAAGTAGTCTCTATATTTCATTACCATAAGAACTTCTACAGATTGATAAATAATGTTCCATGTAATTCCACTCGTACTATTCAATTACTATAGGGTGGTGTTCTCCATGTTCACGTAATTATAAAAGTTATTATACAGCTAGAAAATATACCATTGTTTTCAAATTTCCTGTACATTTAAAAAGATATATTTATCTTAATATACTTCTTCGTATTAAAATACTCTGAAACTTTCTAAGGACAGTATTTTCACCTTTGGTATCAAAATAAATTGTGCTTGTAACCAATGAGCTATGATCTGCTCTCTGTTTCAATGAGTCTGCTTCAACTCATAAGTATTTTATGTTTACTAGCATAGCAGCAAAATGAGCTAAAAAGATCAGCTTATTCACTACTATCATAAAGCTACAACGTTTGTCCCTGACAAAAACATTTCAAACCTAAAAACTTACTTAATTTACAAAGGAACATTTTCATAAGTAACAAAAAATTTATTTAATAACATCATCATAATTTATATTTATTTTTCTACTTTCAAAGAATGTCATCACTTTGAGGATAATGCAAGACCATTTCTCCCATTGGGTCTAATAACATTTCACAACCTGAAACATGAACTTGAGTAATTGCTCTTTCACTCTATCTAGTTGCAGTGGAAGCGGAAGCTATTTGAGAGCTGACATCTAATGTCTGCAAGCGTTGTCACTTTCAAAGGCAACCAGCCATTGACAGAGATTGTGGGTCACTCATTCCAATAGTATCACGCAAACAAAGACACCCACCTCAGACTCAGGGACAGCAGCTGTTCCTTTGACTTCAGTAGCTCTCCTACTTTAAAACTAGCATAGCCCAAGAAGCTTCGCTGAAAAGAAACAAAGAATGGTTTGCGTTAACTTCTGAGCTTCTGAGTGTTTTTGCCATCACATTAATCATGCAAAACTGTTCTTTAGGTGAATAAAATATTGACTCTACTAGCCTGACAAATATTTCATGGAGAGAAATATGATTATCAATAGTACATCCGCCTCAGGGTGCAGTAGAAGGGAAAAAATGCGCCCTTTATATTAAAAACAAAGAGACTAAGATCCTGAAAAGAGAAGAAGATGTAAAATCCAGCAGCTATGACTTATCCAGAACTGGAATTTTCCCCCTGTAAGAAAACTAGGGTAAAAGAAAAGATGATAAACTTTCAGTATTTACCAATGCTGCCGCTCTTATTAGATTTCCTCAAGTCACTGGCTGAATGTTGTATCCCAGATATGAGCAAATCTGCTACTTGCAGCTATTTTTATGTGGGACTCTGTACAAGTTATAAATAGAAATGCTGTATTTCTCCCCCATCACAGACACATCGAAAAGCATTTGTTTCCTTTGTTATTTCTTTATTGGCATGGGACAATTTCATTCCAATACACACAAATAAATGGTACTTCTTCAGTTACACTTTTCTAAAATTGCTTTTTAAACCTATTATACTGAGTTGTTGACTTATCTTTGAATATTACCTTTCAACTCTTTTTGACTCCATATAAAGAATACAAGCCTAATTTTTTCTCTCTTTCAGGATAAAAATCTGCCATCTCTTTTTAATGTCCCTGGCTACTTCTGATTCAAAAGTCACAGTATTATGATTCAAATGACACAGGTAGCATTTCTCATTCTTTCCTCAAGCTCAAGGAGTAAGCATGAAAATATCAAAGCACATTGCTATTGAGCTCCATGTAATCATTCTTTAAGAGGTCAAGGCTACTTCTAGAACTTTCTCTCATCCAACTCTGCTCCTAGACTACATTTGACTGAGAAGTTAGATTTAAGAAGTCTGGAGATAACTGGATTTTTTTAGAAGGAAAAAGAAAGTTATTACATACAAAAAATACAGTGTGTACACTAACTGTTGATCCCAACTATGCAGAAAAAGCTTCAAGTCAGAGTTTTTTGTTGTTGTTTTTTTTTTGTTTTTTTACCTCTGGTTTTTGTGTTTTGTTATGTTTGGGGTACAGGGGGTTGAATTTATGGGCATTCTACTCTGATCTACACCTCCACCCCATTTGATATTTTTATTTTTAAAAAGGGTCTCACTAAGTTGCTGAGGCGGGCTTTGAACCTGTTATCCTCCTGTATCAGCCCTCCTAAGGACTGGGTTTACAGGTGTGTGTCACCACATCTGGCTTTTATACCTCTTTCTAAAACTCTTGAGAGAGCTGATGCCAACAAGTTTAAAGGAAGACATTTGTAAACATGACTCAGTTCTGAAGTTGGGGATACCTGTATTTATTCATGTTGAACCAAATTAATTAACTTGACACTCAAAAGCACAAGTTCAAACATCGAGTCACCAAAGTCTGGAAATTTTTCAGATTGTATTATCAGATGGAAAAATGTTGGGCAGAAATACAGGATTTGATGAGGGATGAAATTAGGTTGAATCAAGGCACAGAAGCAACTGTGCCAAGGAACTGCATCAAGGAAGCATGCAGAAATTGGGTGACTTTTCAGCAAGGGGCAGAAAGAAGGATCCTGCTGATGAAAGCACCTCCCAGAAATGATTTCTAGACAACACCTGCACAGAGAAACATCCGTCTCCCACCTGCACACCCCAGGACTTTCTGCTCTTGGCTCTGTTCTCTTTTTCTCCATTGGCACTTAACCGCCACTTGACATATTACACATTTAATTGCTTATTTTTACCCTCCATAAATAATTGAGATTGAAAGCTCCAAAAGGACCTGTATTTTGTCTTCTGATAAAAATAGCACACAGCGGACATGTGAAAAATGGAGGCTATGAGTGGCACAAGCACGAATGTTCAAGGAAGTTATTTTATTAGACTTTAGGAGAACCTCTCATTCTGTAGTTATTTATAAACTACTATAACTCACTGAAATGGATCAATCAAAACAACTTTCTTGTGTGTAAACTGTATAATGCTGTAGTAAATTTCATTCCAATATTTTGTGTTTTGAAGATATGTTTATCCACTGGGCATGGTGGAGCATGCCTGTACTCCCAGTACTAGGGAGGATCAAATGTTTGAGGCCAGCTTCAGCAACTTAGTGAGACTCTCAGCATCCTAGAGAGAGCCTCATTCAAGACAAAAAAATAAAACAATGGTCTGGGGTGTGGCTCAGAAATAGAATGTCCCTGGGCTCAATCTCCAGTACCAACTAACTAATTAACTAACTAACTAATAAATAAAGAGATGTCTATCTCACCTTCTCTTTCACTGAAAATCAAGGTTTGTGTGTGTGTGTGTGTGTGTGTGTGTGTGTGTGTGTGTGTGTGGTTCTAGGAATGGAACCCAGAGGCATTCTACCTTTGAGCTATACTCTCAGCCCAATTTTATTTCTTATTTTGAAACAGGGTCTCACTGGGTTGATGAATCTCACTACTTGCTGAGGCTGTCCTTGAACCTGTGATCCTCCTGTCTCGGCCTCCCAAGAACAGGGATTACAGGTGTGTGCCACCATGCCCAGCTTGAAAATGAAGGTTTTTAATTTAAATTCCTACCTCTCACTTATTATTCGAACTCAAAGAGAACTCCACAAATCATAAATTTCATGATTTCCAATTTCATCATTTCCAATGATGTTCTATTTGCCTTTTGCGATTTTGTAGGTGGGGATGAGTTTAGAATTAATGAAACTAACTGCACATGTCATGAGATTATTGTGGCTTTTCAGCAATAAAAGCAGCAAACACCCCAGACTGGAATGTAGCAACTAGAGGCAGGTGGAGAGCATATTTTTAGACATAAGTTGCAGACACACCATAAGGCACAGCTGCAAATAAAGCTGATAACCGCAAGCCGCTGAATGCCTCTCCTAGAACCCGTCAAGGGGCTCCTGCAAAAGCAAGCCCTTGGCGTGGCCATCTCCTAGCCAGGCCCAGCGTCCAAGCAGAGGGCTGCATGCTATGTCCACCCACTGTGCTGTGGGTGCTTGTGGTAAGCCAGCAACAGTGACCATGAGGCAAATGTTTCTACCACAGCTGTCAGCCACATGGTTGATCTCATGCTGGATCTGAAACTACCAGAAGCTTCAGAAACAATACAACCTGTTAAAATTGATTCTGGTAATGACGTCTTGGTATTACATTATGAAAACTTTTCAAACCAGGGGAAGTACAATTTAGATTCAAATATTATCTTCACTTGTTCTAAAAACAAATGTATTTGGGGACTCCCTGTTGGATAAAGTGCATTAATAAAAGTCCAGAACTTATTTTATTTATTTATTTTGGTACTGGGGATTGAACCCAGGGGCATTCTAACTCCAAGCTATACCCCAGGCCTTCTTTATTTTTTTTTAATTTGAAACAGGGTCTCACTATATTGCAGAGGGCCTACCTAAGTTGTTGAGACTGGCTGTGAACCTGCCATCCTCCTGTCTCAGCCTTCCAAGTACTGGGCTTACAGGCATGTGCCACCACATCCATCTGGCAAATTCCAGAATTTAAAGACAATGCAGAATTGTTTCACACTGTAACATCAAATAACAGAATTATCTATACATTTACTTTCTAGCCATTTTTTGTTAGTTTGCTTCACCTAGATATACATAAAAGAAGAATCTTCCCTACCCCCAAAATAAGAAAACACATTATCCATCTATGTGAATACTCACTGAACACAGTGTAAAAGAATGAATTGGAGAGAACTCAGTCTTCTCTTTTTCTGAGATCTGGATTTCCATACAAGGAAAAATAGCACATGATGCTTATGTAAAAGAATAACAATACAGAGCTATTACATCTTAGCTGTCACTGTGACCATAATCATTAAATTTAAGATAATTTCTGAGCTGGGCGTGGTGGTGCACGCTTGTAATCCCAGTACTTGGGAGGCTGAGACAGGAAGATCTGGGTTCTCAGCCAGCCTCGGCTACCTAGTGAGGCTCTCTGTAACTTAGTGAGACCCTGTTTCAAAAATAAAGAATAAAAAATAGGACTGGAGGGGTAACCCAGGACTGGAGGGGTAGCCCTGGGTTCAATCCCCAGTACCACACACACACACAAAAAGATAATTTCTTTAGTATTTCAAATATAATTCAATTCAAAAGATCATGTTTTCTGTGTCTCTTTGGTGCTGTTTCTATCAAGGGCAAAATAAAGACAAAAAAATGTAAAGCTTCACTGAAGTTGGAACTTAGTATCTGAAGTGTGGCACTAAATTAGTTCTTCTACTTAACATCTGGGAAATTAAATACTTTCATAGTCCCCAGACTCACTATCCACTGATAGACATTTTCAGTTCTTGTTTCTCTGTTATTTTCCTTACAAATTCTGTGATTTTGGAAAACTTATTCCCCTATTCTGGGCCTTAGTTTCTGACTTTAAAAAAACTGCCAATGATCATTGTACTTTTCCCATAGTTACTGTTTTGAAAATTGAATATAGGGAAAGCACTTAGTGGGCCTTAGGTTTTGCCTTTACAATTTTGCCTATGATAACTGTACCCTTCCCATAGTCACTGTTTTGAGAATTCAACTAATACAGGCAAAGTACTTAGTATATGGCCAGGAAAACAGGAAGTACACCATAAATATTAGCTTGCACAGTGATTTAAGATAATACACCCAGAAGTCAGATAACTTAGAATTATTTTCAGTCCACCTTAAATACTCTGGAAAAGGCAGAGTGTTATAAAACAAAGAGGGAGAAGGAGAAGGAGGAGGAGGAGGAAGAAGAGGAAATGGAGAGGAAGGAAGAAAGGAGGGAGGAAAGGCAGGGAGAAGGAAACAAGGCAGAGAGGTAGGAAAGAGGGAGGAAGGAAGGAAGGAAAGAAGGAAGGAAGGAAGGAAGGAAGGAAGGAAGGAAGGAAGGAAGGAAGGAAGGAAGGCAGGCCTGCCTGAGAAAAAAGCCTGCAACACAAAAAGAAAGATATATGTGTAAAAGTAAAAATTTGATTTAGGAGAAATGTATATTAGAAGAAATTCTAGATGGAAGATAACTAGGATATAAAGTCTCTAACATCCTTTATACTACAATTTACATGGTCCTCCTCCAAGTTTTCCTAACTACTGTCTAGACCTGCACTACCCAACTGTAGGCATTAATTTAAGCATGTAAAATGTGTCCACTCCAAAAGCCAAGATGTTCTCAAAGTGTAAGGATATAGAAGACTCAGCATGACAAAGGAACATGAAATACATCATTAACTTTGTATTGGTCACATTTTGAAATGATAATCTACATATATTAAGTTAAATAAAATACATTAAAATCAACCTGTTTCTTTTTATTTTTTTGAAGTATGGCTACTTGAAAAATCTAATCATTTATGTGGCATGCAGTCTGTGGCATACTCTTGTATTTCTGTTGGAAACTGCTTGTTTAGAGGTTAAATGAGTATGTCAATAATATTTTGACCTATTCTCATAAAACCATACAGGATCTATAGGGTAAGTTTTAACAGGTCTTAGAATAGCTAATATATACATTACAGGACAGGCCCTTTACAAAGTATTTTTTTTCTTTACTGCCAGTGTAATACATTTGGTTACATGGTTTTTAGCCCCATAGAAAATTGGGGAGGGGGGATTTATGTACTATTAACATTGAGAAAAGGCATCAGTAAGAAAAAAGAATTAGGAGGAAATATATTAGAAACTTCATGAATGGCCCCCAAAACATTAAAAAGCACTTTATGGCAAAGTCATTTATTATAAAACTATATATTTACTGTGAATATGCTTTAAAGGGTCTAAGAGCACAAATTGGTATATATTTGGCTAAATCACCAAGAAAAAGCCTGTGTGCATCCAGTAAATGCTACTTAAGAACATATTCGAAAGAATCACAACCAAAATTTTCATTTTGCCTTAAATTGGAGTACTTAAAGATTAGAGTCCTCAGCATGCTGTAATGACATGCCACTTTCAGCTCTGTGTCCTCAACCAACAGCTTAACCTCTTGAGCCCTTTCGCAGTATCAAAAAAAGCACTCTGAGGATACATTGACAGGATGTATATTAATGAGTGGTCTTTCATAGGTGCTCAAGATGTGGTAACTCTTTTTATCCAAAAATGCTAGTACTGAGGGCATAGAAAGCCAAGGCACGCTGACTTGTTCTCATTTAGACTCAATCCTACCACCCCTGAGACTTGATTCTGTTATCACACTCGCCATTTCACTTGAGTCCTGATGCATTATAAAATGACCTAGACATTCACATATCAGTGCAAGCATTCCTAGACCCTTCGCTACTCCACCCACTTCTTCTTTTTTTTTTTTTTTCTGGTGGTTCTAACAACCATAAAGAGGTCAGCAAACCAAAATCACCATATACTCCCTGATTCCTTCAATACATATGACACACATACATGTTAATTTTCAGGTACAAAGCTAGGAATACTAAAGCAAATACAATAAATAGTGACTTTGCTATAATGAAGTGTAATATCTAGGAATGTGGAAAACATTGCTAATTGCCTTCCTAATACCCATACTGCCCACTTTTTGTGACTAATAACACCTTGATTTTGTTTAAATAAGAATTTTACCGAGAATTCCCTTAAGTCAGGGACTTGGTTTTTTTTGTTTGTTTGTTTGTTTTCCCAGTGACATGTACAGGGAAGTATGCCAACTGAGATTTCCCAGAAAACTATTGTTTTCCATAATTGAAAAAAAGAGGGTGACTTGATTTGGCCTTTTTGCCCTTTACTTTTCTTTTTTTTTTTTTTTGCGGTACTAGGGATTGAACTCAGGGGCGTTCTACCTCCGAGCTATATCCCCAGCCCTATTTTGTACTCTTTATTTTGAAACTGGGTCTCACTAAGTTGTGGAGTGCCTCACTAGGTAGCTGAGGCTGGCCTCGAACCCGGATCCTCCAGTCTCAGCCTCCTGAATGCTGGGATTACAAGTGTGCACCACCACGCCTGGCTTGCCCTTTACTTTTCTAATGACCAGGAAAGTAGAACCTGAAGGTGCAATGGCCAGATTGAACAATACTCTAAGAAAAGAGGAGCAGGACAAGGGTAGAATCAGGGTGCTAGAAGTTACTTTTGAGAAGGTACAAGTGGAAAATTATCCTAGGACTGAGAAAACCTAACCCATTACTGTTAAGTCATAGTTTATCAGTTTACTTGTATTCCTAATCAATACAATAGGTGTGTCACAGAATTTCAATGAAGGTTTTTCTTTGGGTCTAGGAATTATAGCTATGT
Source organism: Graphiurus murinus (assembly GCA_004027655.1). Classification (NCBI taxonomy): domain Eukaryota; kingdom Metazoa; phylum Chordata; class Mammalia; order Rodentia; family Gliridae; genus Graphiurus; species Graphiurus murinus. The sequence continues at coordinate 78,326 of PVLC010002383.1, read as the reverse complement.
CTTTGTAAAAGATGAGGACACATTATAACAAATGTATCCCATTATGGGTTCAGGGAAGCTCTATGTATGGGGCCCGCAACCTCACTATAGTGCTTAACGCTGTGTGCATCGGGGAACGGAGGGTCAGAAGGGTCTAGTTGGAAGGCAGGTGTCCGGGGTGGCCGTAGTAGGCAGGAGGCCTGGAGCTGAGCCTGAGCAGTGAGAAGAAGCCAGTGGGGAGCAGCAGCCCAGGTGAGAGAGGGCCCTGTCCCCATGGCTATAAAAGCCTGAGGCTGAGAAGAACATGCTGGATTCTCTGGGAGAACGAAAGGTCTTGGGTGGTGTGAACACAGAGACCAATAGCAGGATAGAATCAGCAGGAGAGGCTGAATGGGGTTGCCAGGAAACAAAGAACAGAGTCACTTGAGTCTATGGGAGGTTTCTTTCTGTCCCTAGGAAGAAACTGGAAGCTTATATTAGATGACAGAGCCACCCCCCAGTGCCTTCATCCTTCTCCCAGATACTCCAACAATGACATTCTGATCAGACAATTCAGCTTGCACTTGGTGACTTTTTTTGGAGAGCTCCTTTGGCAGGTTTGGAAGTGGCTATTATCAATGAAAAAAAAAAAATAATCTAGTATAGCACTCCATACATTTGCTGGAAGAAGGTTGTCAAGGGTCTACAGGATTTCAAATAGGTTCAGACTCTGGGTCTCTTAAACTCAACTTATTTCAGGACTTTTTCCTCCTCTTTGAAAGCACAAATTGCAGGGATTCCGCCTCCTGGAGCTGCCACCTCCAGCTCCAGCCTTGTCTAAGAAGAAAGCATCTAGTATCTTCTTGCTCTTGCAAGTTCTGAAAGCTGGAGATGCAATAACTCAGACTCCGAAGGAAAATCCCAGCAGGATTTTCCATCAGTGGACCAAGCATTAGTGGTAGCCTCTCTTTTGAACCGCCTTATAGTGTCGAAACGGCAGGCAGTAGAAAACATCGTGACCCCATGGCTGGTTCTCTGTCCTCTCCCTGTAGTGGTGAGGTTTACATCTATAATTTCCCCCAGCCTCCCATTGGTCCAGGAATACTGGCTAGGAATTCCATTTCAGCTACATGCAGGGCATTGTCTAGGCTCATCTCTAACAGGTGAACTAGATGAATTTATTTGAAGATGATTTTCAGGAGACAATGAACAATTCCATGCAATTCAGCAAATATGTGGCAATGCCTCCTGGAATAGTCACACCAGCTAATTTAAATCAATTTCATTTGCCAGCTACCAAACAAGAGGCCAGAGACAATTTAAACAATTAGCTTAGAAATGGTGTGTGTGTCTTTTGGAAATATAAGAAACACTTACCCCAACTTCTGCCGGGGGATCCTTATGTTCAGGTAGGACACCGGTCCGGACCTACGGAGAAAAACAAACATTTTCTATGTGACTTTTGGGTAGAAACTAGGGCAGTAGCTTCATACAGGGCTTGTATTTCAACTTCCTTCTTCTGCTGTCAGTTCACACTGTGGTTAATCATTAACAAGGTGTCTGGGCTCAATACACCTTCGACAGAGCAATACAGCTGTCCTTTTATAACTTTTAACTTCCTGATTTTCCCAAGTAGACAGAGCTGCTTAGATCCTCACCCCATCACCTCCTTGTCAACTATCCAGGACTTAGAATATTTAATCTCTTCCAAAAAGCAACCTTCATTCAACACTCAAAGGTCAAGTCATTCAGTGCATGCTCCATATATATTCTCTGAATGAGCAAAACCCATTCTCCTTATGGGATATCCCTTTCCCATAAGAATTCTGTGGCAAATTATCACACAATATCATCTGATTCACTTGAAAATGAGCCTCACTTGGGAGAGGGGGAACAATGCCAAACAACCTGGGGAAGTTTTTCATACAAGCATTCCAATTGAAATATCCACTCCTTGGATAATAATTGACATATATTTTCTACGGAGTGGTGATTCTCTGTTCTGGTTGCACATCTGAATCACCTGGGGACCTTTTCAGTCTACTGCTGCTCACCTCTGCCCCCAGATGTTCTGATCCTAATGTACAAGTACTGCACCCGTGGTTCTTTTAAGAAAAAATGTTTCAAAAGAAAAGAAAAAAAAACCCTCATGATTGTCTTTATCTTCTCACTGCAGACAAAAGTAGTCAAAGCAAGAAAAAAAATAAGATATATATCTAGTGTGGCTTTATTTGAAATAAAGATGAGATAAACCAGTTAAATGAATGCAGAGTGACAGAATCACAGCCTGTTTAATCAGAGAGCAGGGGTCTGCTGGGAAGGAGGGGAGAGCAGGTCGCCCAGGAGCACTTCATTGATCAGCATTTTAGGGGTCATTTTAACAAATCCCTTTAGAGATGCAGCACTGTGAAACCGACTTCTCCTCAAATCCCTTAAGTCCTGACATACCTGACCATACCAGGTCTATTATCCCAGGATGAAGGGATTCTTATTACACCCCGAACAATGTCAAAAGGCTTGGTCCAGCTCCTAATGGCCCACTGATCTTTAACACATTTCCCATTTCCTTTGAAAAAGCTGTGAGCCATGGCAAAACGGGCTTTTCAACTTCCAGCTTCACGCTCTTTTTCAGTTTCCTTATGACGGATCCAGCGCTATCGCTTGCACAATTTGTCAGTCATTATGACTCCAAATTGTTCACCAGAGCACAAAATAAATGACAGGAGGGATCCCAGCAGAGTAAACAACACAATTTATAGAACATGCTCCACTCAGAAGGGCAAGGCAGAGCCCTGACTGGCTGGGAGCGCGTGCAGCTCAGTAGCTACGCTGGCGTTCTCTGGCCCAGTTACACTGCAGCCTCATTATCTGAGAGTCAGCAGCTGGCTGGGAGCAAAAGAAAGCTGCACAAACAGTAGGCTGTTATGGACCATAGAGTGAGTGTGTAGAGAGTGACTGCATATACGGTGTGCAAAAGTACCGTTTCTCTGTAGATATATTTATACTGTAATGGACCATATGTAAGTAAACATACATATACAACACACATATATGTATATTATTTAGAATAATATTTCATTGTCAATAACATTTTCCAGAGGTCTGTGCCTGAATTTATGAATAAAGTGGGAAAAAAAGTCGGAAATTGTTAAGGCTCAATATATATAGAATTGTATGAAGTATTTGATTTGGATTATGTATGTGTGTATATATGTATGTAAATATAAAACTATGATTAATGATGGACAAATGTAGAAGAGCACTGGCAATTCCAACATGGCCAATTAAATTCCTAAATTTGTGTTAATTTTATTGTTCCTTGAAATATGAATAAATTACGGTGGAAAAGAAGATTCCTTATCCCAAAGTCATGCACATGAAAAAGTCTAAAGATATTCATGGGCTCCTGCTTTTCCCAATCCTAAGTATATGTGTTTTGGGGTATGAATGGAAAGAGGAAGAAAGAGAGAGAAAGTGAACTTCACTTTCATTACAGAAATACATGTCTATCCCATTTTCCTTATTGAGGCATGTTTAAATCACTAGTAAAGCTCCTAATTTAGAGAAACTGAAAGTTGAAATTTTGCAAACGAATTCTAAATTTTACAAAGTCATATTTCCATATGAAACATTTATTTAAACCAGCACATATGTGCAATTCTAAAATTTTTTGTGTTCAAAGTTAATGCCATTGATATTATGATGCATAGTTTATACATCATACTTTTCTTACATAAATTGTATACATTGGAGCTGGGCATGGTGGCGTACGCTTGTAATCCCAGCATTTGGGAGGCTGAGACTGGAGGATCCAGGTTCGAGGCCAGCCTCAGCTACCTGTGAGGCCCTCCACAACTTAGTGAGACCCTGTTTCAAAATAAAAAATAAAAGATAGGGCTGGGGGTATAGCTCAGAGGTAGAATGCCCCTAAGTTCAATCCCCAGTACCGCCAAAAAAAAAAAAAAAATTGTATCCATTATTTCAGTTAACACCAACCAGGTAATAGGCACAAATAGGGTTTGCTAGTGAATAAGTCCCCCTTCCTTCCCTTTGGGACTTCAGAGTCTAATGGAGGTGAACCTATAAAACAATCCAGCACAATGTAGTAAGTGCTAGAGTGGACATGTGAGCATTTGCTGTGAGCATTTCTTAAGAGTGAAGAATAACTAATCCAACCTGTAGGTATTAGGTGAGGCTTCACTGAGGAGGTGGCCTGAGTTTTGAAGGATGAGTAGGGAAGGAAAGGCCTGATGATTTAGGAAGAAGTACATAGCAAGCATGTGCCATAGAGTTGTAAAAGTTCAACCGTGTTCAAGAAAGTATGTATTATGATTATGCTATAGGGGCTTGCAAATAAGGGACTGGAATTATATATCTTTGGGGGAATAAGTGGAGGTCATTTTCTGTAGAAGGCTACCTTGTTATAGACCAGGGTGTGGTTTGTTTGTTTATCCTGGATAATAGGAAAGCAGGGGTGGTGTTCAGTTAGAAGAGTGGTAAGGTCAGCATCTGTGGAATCACCCTAGCAACCTTGGAGAGTTATTTAAAATCTTCAGCTGCTTTTTTGCCTTTGTGTCAAGCCTTTAATATGGACTTAATACTAGACCCTATAAGTTGGTGCACTACATCCTTTCAGCCCTTAGGACAGTTTCAGACCCAGAAAGTGAAGGAGAAAGTGAGACAGAAGGAAATTAAATGAGGATGAGAGGGAAGCAGAGAGGGAGGAAGAGAAGAAAGGTGTAAAGAAAAAAGGCAAGGAAGGCAGAGGGAAGAAGAGGGACAGAGAGACATAGAGGGAGGGAAGAGGGAGGACCATGTCACTGAAAAATAATAAACTCTAAACAAATTTAGATGGGGTCCCTTGATGTGGAAGGGATGAGGGGATAGATCTCACTGCAGCATTTGGAATATTTTGGCTCATAGGCAGTGTCATGCCCCCTGAGAATTAGTGGTCTTCCTTATGAATTATTTTCCCTTATTTGGTCTTATCACCAGTTATTCTCCCTGTTTGTCTTTGCCATACCCCTCCCTGTCTCTTCTTGGAACCTAAGAGTGTCTGCCTGACTACAGGATCACAGCTCTGACAGCTACCCTATGGCGAGACTTTTCTGATATCAAAGAAAGCAAGGCAGACTAGTTCATAGGAGAGACCACGTAGAAGATCACGTTATACATTCCAGAATACTTCTTAAGTTCATATAAAACAAATTAATTTTCTTCTCTGCCAGCCTCAGAAGTTCAAAATCCTACTGACTAAATTTACCTTGAAAACACAAGCAGAGAGCCTATGGTGAGTTAGACTCACTCAGCACCTCCCTGCAGACCGATTCACTAATTACTCCCAAGTGAGCTTCAGCTCCCACTGGCATTGGTGAATATAGCACCAAAGCTCAAATCCATGGAGGAAATGCTCCTTCAGCTAGTCAATCATGTTCCAGAGCACTCATGCTCTTGTTCTGTGAGTGAGGACTGCGGTATTTTTCATTGATTAGCAGCTGAGACTGAGGTTACTAATGAGGGCTGCTTGAAATGCTAGGACTTTGTTGGGGTTCCAAGTACAGAGAAGGAGAAGGTCCTGCGCCCTGAGTCTGTGCACCCCACTGGCAGTGCCTGGCCACATGCAGGTGTGTCTCTTCACCTCCAGGAGAGGAAGGAACAGCCTCAGCAGGGGGGAAAGGTAGTTTATGTTGGACGAACACTTCTGAGCAGGGAGAGAGCCCATAGTCTCTGCTTAAAATATTGTCATATCTGGTAATGTCTCTAAAAATGAATATGACATTGAAATACAACCCCCCACCCAATATAAATGTTACTCCAATTCTCTATGCATCTTAAGTTACAACATACGATATCACATTTATCTGTGCTATTTGGAGTGAGACACATACTTATCTTAATATTAAAACATGAAAACCTGACAGGGACAGAAATGTTTAGCTGCCTTCTATCATTAGAATTTTCAGGAAGGAAGATGCTCAGTCAGGATTACATATCCCAGGATCCCTTTTAGACAGGTACAGCCATGTAACTAGTTACCCCCAACAGAATGAACGTGTAAGTGACCTTTACTGTGTACATGCTGGAGTTTCCAGGACTGTATAAAGCATGCCATCTCCACAGTCTCTCTCTTCTTCTAATAGCAAGATGAGTCCAATCCTATGGCAATGGCAGAACTGCACCTGGGTCCCAAATGATTACATGAAAGAAAGCCATCTGCCAACCATTAGTAGCATCATTAGACTATTAAATGCCTGTGTTGGTTTTCTATAGCTGCTTAAAACAGGATCCACTGTTTTGAGAGACAATAGGAACTGAAGCGGACTCTAGCTCTTACTCGTTCGCAGTTCTATATATCCAGTACTCCAGGCTGTGGTATGTCCAGTTCTTCACATAAATCTCTCAAGACTGAAATCAAGGTGCCAGCTGGCTGTGTCCCCAATCAAAGGCTTCACTAGGAAAAAGTCTACTTCCAAGGCCCCTCAGGCTCTTATCAGAATTAAATTTCTTGCAGTTCTGGAACAGAGGTTCTCATTTTCTTGATGGGTGTCAGCTGGGTCACTTAGAAAGACTGGAAGCCACATGGCAAGTAATGCAGGTGTGTGGTCCCCTCGGGCTTCAAATCCAGCAGGAGAAATTTCCCTTTGCACCAAATCCTTGCAGTTCAGATCTCTGTCTTCTTGAAGAATCCACTCCATTTTAAAGGCTCACCTGAGCAGATCGGGCTCACCTCAGATCATCTCCTATTCTTTTTCTTTTAACTTACAGTGAATTTCATTTTTTTACTGATTCACAAAAAAATATAAAAATTATACACATAAATGAGGTGTCATGAAATACTTGATACACATCTATATTGCATATTTATTTATTTATTTATTTATGAATGATGCTGGGCATGGAATCCAGGGCCTCATGTCTGCTATGCAAGTGCCCTATTAGTAAACTATATCCCCAGCCCTGCATACTGTTTAAATCAGGGTAAATATCTCCATCTCCTCAAACACTCATCATTTCTTTATGGTAAAGCATTCAAAATCCTTTTTTCTAGCTTTTTGAGATTATACAGTCCATAATTGTTTTCTGGAATAACCCAAATATGCTGTTGCACACTAGAACATTTTGCTCCTATCTGATTATAACTTAGTCCCTTTTTTTGTCAGCTTTTCCACAGCTGTGATCAAAATATGTGACAGAACAACTTAGAGGAAGAAGGTTTATTTGATCATGGTTTCAGAGTTTCTGTCAATGGTGGCCAGCTCCAAGGCAGCAGCATCATGGCGGCAGCGTGTGATAGAGGAGAGCTGCTCCGCTCATGGCACCTGGGGTGCAAAGAGAGCCAGAAAGGGACCAGGTATATAGCCAGTCCCCAAGACCACGCCCCCAGTGACCACCTCCTCCGACCACATCTTATCTGCCCACAGTTACTGGGTAATCCATTCAGATTACATCTGTTCATAATATTAGCTCACCAATAGATTTAGCTACTAATGAGATTAAGAGACAATATTTAATTATTTCATGGGAGCTAATGCCATAATATCAAAGTTCTGTGAGTTATGCAGGAATGTACAACATGAAGTAGTGATTTCAGGGACCATTTTAGGATTCTGACGACCACAATGATCAAGAAATAAACTTTATTATGCTAAGACATTGAAATTTGGATGTTTACATTTATTTAAGCATCCAGCAAAATTTAGACCTCTCATTTACTTTAAATGAAATTTTGGATTCAGTGTATGGTTATGAGGAAATAAAGCAAAATAGCTCATATTAAATCTTAACTCACTATTTTAAGCTCAGTAAACATATTTTAAGTACTTACTATGACTCAGCTACTACTAGAAACACTGGCAATCTCAGAAAGTAAGACATTAGGAAGACAATGAAGTTTTTGTTTTGTTTTGTCCTTGGGCAATAACAATGACATGGTAAGAGTCAAAACATCAAATAATAATTTCTAATAACCTTCCATTTTCTCAAACCTATCAGTAAGTCTTAGCTAGTGATTTTTTAAGTATTTAAAAATTTTGTTTTGGATAGAGAAAATAATACATAAGCAAACCTAAATGATGTAGACACAGGATTTTAAATATGAAAGAAATCTTAGAGTGAACCTAGAAAAACCACCTATACAATATGAAAATTTTATCTGAAATTATATCCCTGGAAGGTACATTTAAAATTTCTTCTGAAATATTTAACTTCCAGCTTCTGTCTCACAAATTAATATTGTAGAAGTAGTATTGCAAACCCACATGCCCAAAGGCTCCAGACAGGCAGGTTTGGTAAAGAAAGACGTGACCTGGCTGTAAGGAACAAAAGGGATTGGAGAGGACTCTGGGAAAATGGAAATCTCATTAAGATTCTAAAAGGAACAGCAATTGTCTAGCTCTAAATGACTGAACAATTCCCCAGAAAGACTCCTTCAAATATCAGCAATGGGTATATCCAAATTCTTTTGCAGGTAGGCTATTGATGTTTACTGATCTTTCTGGTAAAGACAAGTAAACAAAGCTCTCTGTCACTGTGACAAAATACTTGAGATAATCAACTTAAAAGGAGGAAAGTTTATCTTGGCCCACAATTTCAGAAATTTTTGTCCATGGACTCTCAGCCTTATTGCTTTGGGCAGCATAGTATATCTTGGTAGGAATACAGGAAAGTATATCTTGGTAGGAATACAGGGAAGAGGAGGCCTGTTTACTTGATGGTGGCTAGGAAGAAAAATGGAGGAAGGTGCCAGGGTCCCAATGTCCTGCTCAAGGGCATGCCCCAATGACCTAACTTCCTCTCATAGGCCCCACCTTCTAAAGGTTCTGCCAGCTTCGATAGCACCACAGTCTGGAGACCAAGCCTTCAACACACAGACCTTTGAAGAACATTTGATCTTGAACATTCAAGATACGTACTCTTCATTAACCTCAACAAGACAGGAGAATCAGCTGAGATGCTTTTGAGTTCACATTTAATGTCAAGTCACAAGTCCTACCCTATGATAATCGAATAAAAACCTCAGATGGAAGTCTCCAGGCATTGGTATTTTTGAAGACTCACTTTCTACTCAATTTCAGTATGCAGACAAAGTTTATGCTAAGAATTACCACTCTAAAATAAATGAGATTTTGTGTGTGTGGATATGAGCCTTGTAAACTAGCTCTAATTCCTATGAGAAATCTCAAAAATGTGTTGTGCAATGGGCAAGGCATAAAATAAGGGTGCCTTTAAAAAAGGCACACAAGAAACTTAATGGAACCTCTGAGCTGGAAGAGATCGTATAGATGATTTTAGGCAGCGTTCCTGAAACTTAAGTGTGCAGCTGGACCCAGGACTGTCTTCAGACCACCTCTTAGAAGTCTGTTAGAAATACAGAATCACAGGCTTATCCCAGACATGCCATGTCAGGGTCCTCATTTTAAAAGGGCCCCCAAGTCATTCTCATATGGAAGTTTGAGAAGCTCTGGTTTAGAAGAACTTATGAATGAAATGGGTCACATGTGAGAAGTAGATACACATTAGCACATCAACATTCCTGAAATAAGGAATGAGCAATTAGGTTGGTTATGGAGGTATTTAGCAATTTCCTTAAAAATATCAAGTGACTGTAAAAGCTCATAATGCCTTCCAGCAGAGAGGTGAACCCTTCCTTTGTTAAGCATATGTGAGCTGGAGAGAGGGATAGGGCTTTGCCCTTCAATCAAGTCAGAGATTGACCTGGGACAGAGTGTGCTGGAATGTTATTAAGACTCAGCATTGTGGATCAATTCGTGTTGTCCCAAAAGTCCTATGTTGAAACCCTCACTCTCTGTACCTCAGAATGTGAGTACATTTGGAGATACGGCCCTTAGTGAGGTGATTAAGCCAAATGAGGCCTTTAGGGTGTGGCCCTAGTGCAACAAGCCGATAGGACCGTTGTCTTTATTATAAAAACTAGACATGAAAGACAACAGCAAAGAGGTCCAGAGAAGCTGGCCCCCTGCAAGCCAAGAAGAGAGGACTCAGAGCATCTTAATCTTGAACTTTCTGACTCTAGATCTGAAAGAAAATAGTTTCTGTTGTCTGAATACCTGTGTGTGCTGTGGTCCTCCCAGATTTTTAACTAAGATCATAATCAGTCTTTCCTTCTTAGCCCTGAAAGAGCACAGGAGACTCCCAGAAGAGTCAGTATATCTCTTTAGCATTGTGCACTACAAATCTGACAAACATCTTTAGAGGAAGATTAGCCGGAGTTTAAATCCACTCTTTTCTCCAAATTTGTCACTCTAACTACACATGCAAATGAGGATCTTAGAGGAGTTTTCCATCTGCCAGCTACTGCCTTCTGTTTAGCAAAGCCTAGATATTCAGATTTCTAGCTATGAGGAGACTCCACAAAGGCTACAGGTGAGAAATGGCTTGTTAGTCCTTTGGTATCCACTCAGCATTCCCTCTAGGATTTCTTCTCTTGCCCATTTTTTGGTTCTTTTCCCTGGTTTCCTATGTCCAGTGAAACTATGGGAAGTTTCACTCTGCTTCTTAGAAGCCTTTGCCAGGCTCTAACTTCCTGCAAGGCATCAGAATTTACAATTCTCTTTTGAGAACAATGGCCATTTATCTGAGGGTCCCAACATCTCTGTTTCTCACTTCATCCAACACAACTTGTGAAAGCTCTGCTGAATTATCTTTTCCCAAGCAGCAGTAGCCCTGCATCTGGGCCGGGAGCTGCTCTTTAGCCCACTCTCAACATCTGAACATATCCCTAGATGAAAACTCATTGCTCCTCAAAGCTCAACACCGAAGAGTTCCCTTTACTTTGAGAATGTAGTCTATCTAGTTTTTGCTTCCACACCTTGATGATGTGTTCAAATGTGTGATTTCTGTAATTTGTCTTGTGCATATATATATATATGTATATATATATGCATATATATATATATATATATATATATATATATATATAGAGAGAGAGAGAGAGAGAGAGAGAGAGAGAGAGAGAGAATAGGTTGCCTCACCCACAACATAATACACAAACTGATTTTTAAAATTTTTGGGGGAGCTGGGGATGGAACCCAGAGCTACACACATGCTGAGAACATGCTCAACCACTGAGCTATATTCCTGACTCCTGAACTTTTCAATATCCCAAACTGATTGGAAAGCTAAGGAAACTTCCAAACCTATGGCTAAGGGGGTCAAAAATGATATTCAACAGGGCATTGTTATATGTGACTAAAAAGGGGAAAATGTTATTATATGTTAGTGTATCTTTTGAGTTAGGTCTTTGGTAAGCCAGTTACAGATGCATACCTACAAGTGATTCTTCTAGTAAACAGCATTTATCCTGAAGTCTGAATGTCATACAAAAATGATGTAATAGTTACTGAGTGCGATCTACTGTCTTGGTCTTTACTAGGTAAATGTGATCATCATTCTAATGTCAAGGCACACTATGCCAAATTTGTACACAAGAACATTCTATAGGCTTCTGACCTAAAAAGAGGAAATAATGGCTAAGACAAATTTAAACACAGCTTGAGTTTGGATGCATCTCTGAGATATTTTCCATTTCTCTGAGGCAATGATTTTCATACCACAGCTCCCTAATCACATGGGCCCTTTTACGTTTAATTGGTGGCTCTTTAACTTCTAATTTCTCTCTATGAATGCACCATTATACTAAATTCCACCAGTCATACGGCAGTCATGTGGTTCTTTAGGTTAATGGCGACTGCAAATGTGGCTCCAGAGCAACATAATTCTGAGTATCCCTGCCGTTACCCACATTTTATTCCATTTCCCTCTCCAGCCATTACAGGGTCTGTTAAAGGCAGGTGAAAGAACACCGATCAGCAAAAATACCTGTAGATATTTTCTCCCTTTTTCAGAGAGTCTCTGAAAGATACATGCTCTGCTGCAAATAAGAGATGATGGTCTGAGATTTCATTTTCATGAGTCAAAAAAAAGTCTCTCCCCAGATGCCCTAAAGGTCGACCACTCTGCATTCCATACTGTCCACTTCTGGATCTTCCTGAAAGGAAACTAGGCTAAGCCAGTGAGCACCATCCACAATTCTTGTGTTACGTGTACAAGCCAAGTCCTATCCTGTGCATTTACGTAAAGAAAAAAGGACAAATCTCTAAAGAGCTATAAGATTTAAGAAAACAGATTTTCTTTAAGCATGAGGAAATGTTTAGATATTTCTTAAATGGAAATAAAGAATAATGGCACACTTTGCATTGCTAGAACACAATGTAGGAATGCGTTTTGCAGGCACTTAAGATAATAGCTGATAACTTGCAACAAAATTGTTCTGCATAAGTTGAGGGCTCCATTTCGGCGGCCTCACTGCTAACGTTTGAGTCTGAAATATCTTCCAAAGGCCTGCAGTAAAGGCTTGGGCCCCATCTTTTGGGAAGTGATGGAAACTTTAAAGCGTACAGTGCAATGGAAGGTCTTCAGAGGTTATTGGGGCAGCCATTGAAGGGGAGAATGGGACCCCAGCTTCTTCTTCCTTTTATTTCCCTTCCGTGATTTGAGCACTTTTGCTCCACCACGTGCTCTTGCCATGATGTCCCTACTCACCACAGGCCTGAAGCGATGAGACCCACTGACCGTGAACTGAAACCTCCAAACCTGTGAGCCAAAATAAACCTTTTTTCTCTTCATCAGTTTGCTTTCTCAGGTGTGTATTATAGTGATGGGAAACTGACTGACATACTCCCAAAGTCTCACATGTGTACATTATCAACACATGAAATACTTATACAGCTCAATTCAAATCTCAAGTATTCTACATTAGTACTATGTTATTAGATGAAGCTTCCACAATTGCCTCCATCTCCCTCCTTCTCTGCCACCATCATATACAAAAATGCTGCATCATCATTATGAGAGTAGAAGAAAATCATTAGTCAGACCCATTATCCTTACCACTAGACCTGGATGGAATCTATGCTACTCTGGAAACTTACCACCCTAGAAATAAGTAATCCAAAGCTTATCATGGGTAAATGATAGCAAAGGAAATAACCATCACTCTATGTAAGCTTTGGTTTAAATTTTTCACAGGCACACATGCTAATTATTTTGTTTGTATTATCTCATTTAATTCTTTTACTTCTCTATTGTATCATTATTTCTTTGCCCATTTTACAGATAAGCAAAATTGGTTTTAGAAAATAAGAGTAACTTGTCCAAGGTCACTTCATTAGCAAATTGTAGATTTGACATTAGAAGGTCTGCTTCCAAAGGCTGTGTTCCTTCCAAGGTAGTATGCCTCTTCAGAGACTGGACTGATGGCGACTTTAATTGTCTTCCCTAGGGTTGCTTAATGAGAGTTTTAAAAACCAAAAATCTATTAGCCTCAGGGAATAGAAACAGACACAATCTATCACACTGCTAGACTCAAAAACACCATCATTACGTATTAACAGTCCCCAATTAAGACCACAGTCATGAGTTAATGAACAAGCCATTATACAGAGAACAGTAATATCAACACAAGCACATGTCCATTAATTTGTTGCTCTCTAGAAGTCATTAGTCCCAACAACGTGAGGCTAAATAATTTCTAGGTAGCTTCAGAACTACTGAGATATTGCTTATGTATTTTAAGAGATCATTTACAATCTGAACTTTGGTTACTATAGTCAAAAGATCATGAATCCCTGCACAAAGATCAATTGATTTATATATAACCAACCTACAAAGTATATTTTTCATGAATTGAGGAGGAAAAAAGGACATACATGGGTATTGAATAAAGGGTCAATCAATGTAGCTATCCTGAAAAGTGTTGTGTTTATTTCCAAGCAAAAATGTGACAGTTAATCAGAATCTCTGCTTTACCATCACAACAGTTTCTTTCTCTACTGAATTCTACCAAAGCATCTGATAATCTTATCAATGGTTCTCAACATTGGCTGTACATTAGAGCCACCTAGAAAACTTTTAAAACCTGCTGATGCCAGAGTCCTACTTGTATCTATACTTTGAATTGGATCATTCCTAATTATTAAAAAATTTCTTTCACTGATTTATTGTTCAATTCATCTGCCAAGTCAGGCTTGGTGGTGCATATGTCTGTAAATCTCATACTTGGTAGGCTGAGACAGGAGGATCGCAGGTTCAAGGATAGTACATGATAACTTGCAAGACTCTGGTTTAAAATAACAAATAAAAGACAGCTGGGGGTTTAACTCATAGGTAGGATACTCCAATAACACACACACACACACACACACACACACACACACACACACACACACACACACACTTCATCTGCAGAGCAAGGTTGAGAGAAAACTGAAGCTCAAACTTTTAGTAAGTTTTAACCTATAAGAAAACAAAACTCAAAGACAAGCAACTTTCTCCCAAGGTTACATGGCTAGTAGTAAGAAGAACTAATATTTCGACATGAATTTCTGTCTTTCCAAATCAATGTTGTAGGCCCTCTGGGGTGTCACCTGAATGTGGGGCTGAGAAAATAGTACAAGTTCACTGCACAAAAGACATGAAGAGAAGCTGAAGCTAAGTTCCTGGTTTCCCTGTAACAGAGGAAATGGTAAGTGTTGTAACCCAAACAGGAAGTAGGGCCATGTCTTTTCTCATAGAAACACCCTTATGCAGTGGACATGGTCAACTACATGATTAGCTCCATGTCATATTAAAGAGCAAATGTATTAAGTTCAAAGTTGAGAATTTTTCCTCAGAAGCTAAAAAGGATATATAATAAAGTTTCTGTAGGACGAATGCATTTGAAGTTTTCAAGACTGGCTTCCAAATTTCAAGAACTGAGTGTTCCTTTACTAGTAATAAACCAGACACACACTAAATGCTGAGGGTTCACGTGGATAGCTGCTGGCTAGAAATGACCTACAGTTCACAGCTATTGAGACCACAGGACTGCAGTTCTCAAGTGAGATCCAATCAAGGGATGTGGGAGGTCAAAACTATTTTCACAATAATACTCAAATCATATTTTCCTTTTTGACTCTCATTCTTTCACCAGGGTATAGGAGAGTTTTGAGGTAAGAGATGTTAGGTATCACAACAGACTATATGTGACAAGAAGCATGGAGATACAGGTTTCTCCTCTGATCAGACATTAAAAACATTTGCAAAAATAAAACAATTCCACTCTGTCAATAGATATTATTGATCTTCCAAAATGTGATTTTCAAAAACACATATTATAAGTTTCTTACTTGGTATTTCACGTGAATAAGTAAGTGTGTGTGTGTGTGTGTGTGTGTGTGTGTATGTGTGTGTTACTGGGTATTGAACCTGAGAGCATTATACCTCTGAGCTACACCCCTACCCCTATTAGACTTTTTAATTTTGAAAAAGGGTCTTACTAAGTTGTGAAGGGCCTCACCAAGTTGATGAGGCTGGCAACAAACCAGCGATACTCCTTTCTCAGCCTCCAAGTACTGGGATTACAAATGTGCTACCCTGCTCAGCTACTAAATTTTTTTGAGGGGAAGAACTGGGGATTGAACCCAGGGGCATTCTACCTCCGAGCTACACCCCTAGCCTGATTTTTATTCTTTATTTTGAAACAAGGTCTCACTAAGTTGCTGAGGCTGGCCGTGAACCTGCAATATTCTGTCTCAGCCTCACAAGTACTAGAATTACAAATATGGGCCACCACGCCCGGCGTCTAAATATTTTTAATAGTCAACAAAACCTATGCAGACAAAAGTCCTTCAAAATTCTTGAAAAGTTTTAAGAATATAAAAGGGTCATGAGACCAAACATTTGAGAAACACTGTTATATGTGGACCTCAATATTGGGTCAATCTTACCCCTTTTTAAAAATTTTGAAATGGGGTTTCACTAGGTTGCTGAGGTTCTCACTAAGTTGCTAAGGATGTCCTTGAACCTGTTATCCTACTACTGTCTTGGTCTCTCAAGCACTGGGATTACAGGCATGTACCACCATACCTGGCTCAATCTTACCCTTTTTCAGAAAGTTTGTGCTTTAGAACCTCAGAGGTGGATATAATGTTCACCACAGGTACTCATACTCCAGCCAGCCTAGGCTGCATGGAAATCTTTGCATTGTCGTGAAGGTGCGTTTCTCTGAGCAGGTGATTTTGCTTAAACCCATATAATAAGGAGCCAGCTCAGAGAAAACTGAGAAAGAATAGTGTTTGGGGGGCAAGGTAACATCAAACACAAAGGTCCTGAGGCCAAAGTAGTGGAAAAATCAAAGAGAATGAAAGGGAAGAAGTGGGAGGTAGGGTCAAAGAAAGGCAGGACTCCAGGAACATAGGGTTCGCATTTTAATTACAACAGAAAAGTCTCACCGGGTTCTGAGCCAAGAAGTGGTGTGATCTTTTTCATACTTTAAAAATAGCATCCAATATGTGGAGAACAGAAGGCAAGAGGTCAAGAGCGGAAGAAGAAGCCATAGGAGCCTTTTACAAATTAGAGTTGTATTACCATTACTCTCTAGTTTTTTTCAAGAGTCAGGATCAAGCCAGGTATGTGGGTTTTAAAGGAATAATTATTGAGTCCCCTTGAGTCATTTGTTTCTAAATATTTATAGAAAGCACTTTGATACTGGCAGAAAAACAAAGTGAGTATATAAATCTCCTGTATGTGTAATTACATTCAACCATGAGGAGAATAATGCTCAACTGGCCACACAGATATTTGTAGACTAATAATTATTTAAATAAATTTAGCACTAAATAATAAATGTGTACTATTTACACCCTATTTACATTGTAGATATTAAAGGATGGCACAGCTCTTAAATATAAGAATATTCCAAAGAAGCATGAGAGAATTCAATTTGAGAGAACAAATTTGCAAGCTAAGTAATAATGACAGGTTGGGAATGATTGATGAAAATCCTATGGGTGGACTTAGCTCTTCTGGCAAGCACCTGTGTCAGGGTAGCACATAGAAAAGCTCATCTTTCCTTTTCTACATTTGGACCATATCAGCAAGAAATGATTCAAAGACCCATGGCTGGTAAATAATGATGCACACATGGAAGAATTCAAAACAGAAGAGCGACTTTAACTTTGAAACCAAACCCCTTCCATCAGCACCAAAAGGCCTGTTTGACAGGACTTTGGGAAAAAAAATCTTTCAATGTGGGCATGATTGGGCCTGGATAAAAATACATCGGGTACATCCATTTCTGGGTTTTTTAAGTTACACCTATGAAATACTCTTCATCTGCACTGGAGGGGTAGATGCCTGTGAGATACTTCTTTTATTTTCTAATCAAAGTTTTCTTTTAATTTTGTACAATATTGTGTTGTACTAACTTCTTGTAAATAGATTTTTATTGTATTGTAATTGTACATCATAGTGAGGTTCAATGTGACACACACAGTGCTTGGTGTGATTCCTTCCGGATACGCCCCTTCTTCCCCCATTACACTTCACTGAGATGAGTAGTGACGCCCTCAGATATGGACACAACATTGTTAACCGTTTCCTGTATCAAGCCTTCTCCCCCCCCCCCACTTTGCCTCCCACTCTCAATCCCCTTCCACTGCCTGACTGGTCTCTCTCCTCATGTATCTGAAGTCCCTTTTATTTCCTATTTTCTCTCTAGCTTCCACATACGAGAGCAAACATACCACCCTTGACTTGCTGACACTAGCTGATCTCACTTAGCATAATATTCTCTAATTCCATCCATTTTCCTGCAATGACATGATTTTCTTCTTCTTTATGGTTGAGTAAAATTCCAATATGTGTATATATCACATTTTCTTTAGCCATTTATGTGTTGGCATACGCCTAGGTTGGTTCCATAATTTGGCTATTGTGAATTCTGCTGCCATAAACATGGATATGCATGTAATCAAAATTTTTCTCTGTGTTTTACACAGTGAGTTGCAGTCAGAAGCAGGGATGCATGTATACACACATGTACACAAGTATATTGATGGAAGCAATTCAATTTGTTAAGCTATGATTACTCAACAAGTGCCAAAATATTCCTATTCCCTAAAAACATTCAAAGACTATATAAAATATACCTTATTTTATGTGCAAGGATTTCAATCTCTCAAGGAAACTACATTTGAAGCCAGAATCCTCGAGTTTAATTTTTTTTAACAATTGGAATATCTTTGTCATTTATAATGCATGCTTTCTGCTTATAGTAAGTTTATACTCTGCATTCCTGCTGCCTCAGTGCTTAAAGGCCAGTTAAATTGGGGCTAATGGGTTCAGGCATTTTAGAGGAAACTATTTAAGACTAAGCAGACTAAACAATGTCCATTCACAGGAGAAGTAAGAAGCAATGCCATAAGTTCATCCTATCAAAAGCTGTACTTTTATGCTTATACTTCCTAAAGTGAATTTTTCTTTGATGCTGTCAGGAAGAAACTATAAATTGTTTTCAGCTAAGAGGGCTCTTTATCTGCACAAACTAGATGAAACCATAGGTAAGGAAGTCCAAGGATTTAATCTAATCATGGGGAATGGCATTTGGTTTTTGAGGACAATGGTGAGCAGGTAGATGTTTAACAGCTTGCTCTCAGAGGAAGGGATGGCTGGGGGGAGCTCTCACTTGTAGTGGGTTCTAATTTCTGTGGTATAAATATCTTCCACCCCGGGCCCATTTCATGCTACTGACTTGAGATCACTGGCCAAGGGGACAGATGTGAGCGTCAGCTCCCAGCTCTCAGGGCTAATGCCAGCACATTCCAGCTTACCAACATGGCTTCCTGTGGAAAAGCCAGCGTGCTGGAAATACATGGAGCCCCAATCTGCTGTGATGTACTATGAGCCTGCTTGCAGCTAGGCATCTATTCCAGAAAGAATTTAGTATACGGCTATATTCCAATCAATAATTTGAAAATAAATCACCTTACATCTCACCTGCCAGAAGATAAATAAGACTATGTCTCCAAAACCAATTTTGTTAACTTGGTTAAAACTCCATAGCAACCTGGGTATAGTAGAACATGGCTGTGATCTCAGTACTTGGGGGGCTGAGACTGGAGAATTGCAGGGTCGAGGCCAACCTCATCAACCTAGTGAGGCCCTCAGCAACTGTTTCAAAATAAAAAATGATATAGGGCTGGGGATGTAACTTGGAGGTAGAATGCCCCTGGGTTTAATCCCCAGTACTGCACGTGCGCGCACACACACACACACACACACACACACACACACACACACACCCTCAATAGCTTAAATAGACATTTAGAGGTGCCCAGCACCATCTATTCAATCCGATTCCCAGCAGTTCTGAGGAATTCTTCTAAAACTCAATGGAAACTTTGGTCATGGGAAACATGTATTTGCACACTAGGAATCTGGCTTACCAGAACTGGTCAGGACATCTCCAGGCTTCAGGGTCAGTGTTAAGTGCCCTGGCAGCTCACACTGAATGCTTCAAGATTTTCTCTATCTTTGGAGTCTCAGTCCACAGCCACGTTATGCATAAGCATTTAGAAAAGTACTCTCATTGAATATTCCACAAAGCTAGGAAAAACTTAGGTTGTCAGTGAGTCCACTGTTTCACAAATTAGCTCATTACTAAATATTTGAGTTGAAACTCTTAGGAAAATCTTCTGTTAAAGAATTTTTTAAAAATTTGTTCCAATTGAGCAGAGGCTTTTTTAATGTGTATTTAGCAAGTTGGGAGTCTTTCCTGCTTAAGAAAAGCTAACTTTTAGTTATGGCTATCTCACATTACTTGAATTTCACAGCTTATTCCAAACCAAACTATGTAATGTGATGGTCTGTGCTTATATTACTATATTTCAACAAACTCAGATAATATTATTTTAAAAAGGGAAAAGAAATTTAGAACACTACCTGAGACATTTTATTCTTGGCTTTTTGTTAAATGAAACAGGGTAATTATGAGTAAACAATTAAGAACATGTTTTGCAATAATAACTAGGTTAGTACCCTTCCTGGATATATCAATATTCATGCAAATAGCAATAGAACAGAAAAATTATTAAATACTATTTCTAAAATAAAAAAGAAAAATTTCTCAATGAATTTTGGGGAGTGAGCAGCTAATTCTAGTCTCATAATTAGTTCACAACAAAATTGTGCCCAGACTCAGTGTTTTCTTTCATCCCTCAAAAACTAAGACAACAGATACTCACCCACAATGTATAACTGTGAAACATCAGCTTAGGTTACATGGAGGACCATGGGTAGGCTGTCGTGACCGCAGGCTGGAGCGGGACATGAGGAACTTCTCTGATCTATTAGTTGGGGCTACATATCTACGTGAGGGAGATACCTTTGGGTCAGCAGTACAAGAATTAATAGGGAGATTGTTGGAAATGCAGAATCTAAGGTCCTTCCCCAGATTGCTGACTTAGAATCTGCATTTCAGGAGATCCTTAGGTAGTCTGTCCCAAAATACCTAAGTCTGGGAAGCTCTGTAACAAAACATCAAAGCATGCCCTCTTGAAATGAAGGAGGGTTCACTAAATGATCAGATCTTTCTTTTCTATCCTTTCTCAAGTTATGTTTTATGGAAATCAGGAAGATGAGAAAAATAATTGTACCTTTAGTTAAGATATGTTTTATGATAGTACATCATAATAGGGCTCTCAAATATATAAAGAAAGACTTCTACATAAATATTATGCAATTTAATTGCATAAGTTAACTGTATGGAATTGTCAATATTACACAGACTGAATGACCTTTTCTGTTTATTTTTATTTTTTGTACTTAGACAATTGGTTCACTGCCTTTGTCTTCTTTCCAGCTTTATTGAGATATAATTGGCAAATAAAAATTAAATATGTTTACTTTGTACAATGTGATGCTTTAATATACATATCCAGTATAAAATGATCATCACTGCAAGCCAATTACTCTACTCATCCCCTCACAGATGTCTGTGTAGTACAGGGAGGGGTGAGAACATTTAAGAGCTATTATCTTAATAAACTTCAAATATGCAATAAAGTATGCTAGTTATATTCATCATATTGCATATTAGATCCCCCAAATTTGTTCATCTTATAACTGGAAGTGTGTTTCCTTTGACCAATATTTCCCCATTCCTCCCTCCTCAGCCTCAGACAACTACTTTTCTAATTCTACCCTCTGCTTCTATAAGTTGGACTTTTTAGATTCCCCGCGTAAATGAGATCATACGGTATTTGTCTCCCTCTGTCTGTATTATTTCATTTAATATAATGCCCTAAAGGTTTGTTCATGCTGTTGCAAATAGTAGAATTTTCTTCTTATTAACAACTGAATAATATTTTACATCGCCATTCATCCGTCAAAGGGCGCTCGAGTTGTCTCTACGATGGGGCTGGTGTGCTCATGCTGCTGCATTCATAATGGGAGTGCAGATACCTCTCTGAGAAACTGACTTTGTTTCCTTCAGATATATCCTCAGAGGTGGACTGCTGCATCCTACAGCGCTTCAATTTATAATTGTTAAGGAATGTCTATACTGTTTTCCACACTGGCTGCCGCAGATTACATCCCCCAGCAGGTGTTTCCTTATCCTTGCCAGCGCTTGCTTTGTCTTGTTGACAACAGCTCTCCTTACAGGTATTAGGAGTCCTAATTTGCATTCCTGATGATCAAGAAGCTGAGCACCTCCCCAAGTACTGTTGGCCATTTATATGTCGTCTTTGGGAGAACATCTAAGCAACTCCCCTGCCTGTATTTAAATTGGATTATTTGTGGAGGAGGGGGCTTTGTTTTTCGCCCTCGAGTGGTGAGTTTCTCATATATTTTGGAGATTAACTCCCTAGTAGGTAGGAAGTTTGCAGGTTTTCTCTCCTGTTCCATGGCTTGCTTTTACACTTTGTTGATAATGATGTGCTTTTAATTACTGAATGGATAGATAAATCCTTTAAGGAGAAACTGCACCTGTGGCCACCGCTCCCCTGAAGCACAGATAGAATTTTTGCCTCTTAAGACCTCCTAAAAATCATACCTACAACTCTAGCAGGGTGGCTGAAGCTCAGTCTACTACTTCCTGGGAAAAAATGCAGGGGGAAAAAATGTTAAAGTCTCTCCAAGCAAATTCCCAAAGCAGCTGGAGGAGTTATAAAAAGAAAGGCATTTGACCATTTCCATGGGAGCTTCTTCCCTTGTCCCATTATCTTTATTCATAGTGACTCAGCTTAAGCCTTTCAGCAATAAAAACAAACAAATTCAGTGAACTGGTTCCTAACATTTGTTTAGAGCATAAGATGCTTTCCTTCCTTAGCTTCAACTCCAGTCCTGTTATTTTTCTGGTCCGAGCCGCCTTGTACCTATTTCTCACCATACTCTCTCAATTCAGCCACTAATACCAGCACTGATATCACACCTCAGAGCCCAAAGCTTCCCATCTATGTCTTAAGGATGCCTTTGCTTTCCAACCTCCAGAAGAAAAGAATTGTTCACCTAATGAATCCTTACTGTACATTCACAGTTCCTGTGAAACTTCTCATGTTTAAATTCTCAAACACTAAAATACAATCTGAGATTTGAAAGTGGTGCTACTAAACCCCTTGGGAAACAGGCAAAGTCATTCATCAAACAGCAGAACATGGAAAAAGAGAGTCAATTGGCTTTAAAAAGTGATCTATTTTTATCAGAGAGAAAATCACAAAGATGCTGTTTAATGAATATGTACAAAGTAATGCCACTACAGGACCACTACCTGTGGGTAAAACACAACTTGGCCAAGAACCTTTTAAGCCTTTCCCCCATATAACTGCTACTCTTTCTACCAGAGACAATCATTACCCATGCAATGATTTTCTTCCTTTTCCTTAGACTATGGCCAAAAAAGAACGTACCAGAAAGCAGAACAGTGGAGACAATTTTTTGCCTACTTTTATACTTTATATAAAATGCATTAATACTATACATACATCCCTTTGTCTTGTTTTGTTTACTTACCATTTTTTAAAATTTACCCACATTGTTTCATACGCCTAAGGTCCATCTATTTGTATTACTTGATATTAATTTATTGATTACTATGCCACAATTTGTTTATCCCTATTACTCTTGATGGATATTTTGGTTATTTCTTTCTTTTTTTTTTTTTTTTTTTTTTTTTTTTTTTTTTTTTTTTTTTTTTTTTTTTTTTTTTTTTTTTTTTTTTTTTTTTTTTTTTTTTTTTTTTTTTTTTTTTTTTTTTTTTTTTTTTTTTGCGGTACTGGGGATTGAACTCAGGGGCATTCTATCTCCGAGCTACTCCCCCAGCCCTATTTTTTATTCTTTATTTTTGAAACCGAGTCTCACTAAGTTGCGGAGGGCCTCACTAGGTAGCTGAGGCTGGCCGCGAACCCGGATCCTCCGGTCTCAGCCTCCCAAATGCTGGGATTGGTTATTTCTATGTATTAGTTGGAATGTACTAAAATAAACGGCTGCTATGAAATTCTTGCACTTGGATGTAGTAACCATGCATAAATCACTTCTAGGGTATAGACTCAGGAGAATAATTGCTGGGTCTGTAGTGATAATATTTTCAACTGGGCTAGAAAGTTAAACTATCTTTTAAAATGGTTATATCATTTGAAACCATATAAAAAGTGCATATTTTTATACTTGAAATTGTTAGACTTCTAACTTTTTTGCCAACTGTTGATATGTAATTATATCTCATTACACTTTTAATTAACCTTGCTCTGATTACTAATGAGACTGATTCCCAAATGTTTACTAGCTATTTGAATTCTCTATTTGCTAAAGTGCTGGTTCAAATCTTTTGCTCTAGTTGGTTGACTTATTTTGTTGATTTTTCCCTTATATGCTTCACATTTACAACAGATTGTAGTCATTTGTAATTCATATGTGTTGTAAATGTCTTCCTCCTCTCTATGACTTGACTTATGATTCTTTTAACAATGACTCTTTCAACTGACTCAGAGATTCATATTTGAAAGCACTATGACAAGGTGAAAAAAAGGAATTATAACCATATGCCTTTAAAACACTACCTCTTTAAAATGTAACTAATGTCATTATCTCCAGTTTTGTATCTTAGATATGACTTGTCACCACTTACATATATTACTTCAACCTTATCACCCCAGACTGCCTAATAATTTGTTTTTCAAATTCTTTTTAAAGATATTTGTATAAGTGCAAAATTTTCCCTTCCACAAAATCCAACACCTACATGCTGACCTATATCTAACCAATTTTTTTAAAGTTCAAGTAAATATCACATGTCAGACTATTCATCTAATTGTTCTAGCAGCTTCTTTTTCATTGGTACCTTGTAAGAGTAGATAATAGTAGGATTCATTGAAATATCCAAACATGCACAAAGCATAATTTGACCTGTTCCATTCCCCAGTGTCCTAGCAGTTGATAAGTAAAGGCAACACTTAAATAAAAAGAAGAGCGAGCGAGCGAGCGAGCGAGCGAGAGAGAGAGAGAGAGAGAGAGAGAGAGAGAGAGACTGCATATGGGAATCTGCTCATAAGCCCAATTAATGAGTGGGTTGGATTTTGCTTTTCCTACCTTTCAAATTCAACAAAGACCAGCTCATAAAGCCTGAACTCTTTACAAGTACTGAATAGTTCCTATCTTATCTACTATTATTATTACAAGCCATGAGTAACTTGCATTTTAAGATTCTAATGGGAATTTGTGCCAAGTGGAGCTAATCCTCCTCTACTTGCTCCTCCAGATCTTAACGCTCCACCCCTCTGGACCTTCCCTTCTCCCCCTGAAGGCTGAGCCCTCTGGACTACATCAGGAGACCTCTGGCTTTTAGCTGGTTCCTCCAGTAGGGGCCCTGGCAGGAGAAAGGAGGGTCCGGGTCTGAGAATGGAGTGTGTGCATACCTTTGACTCTCTTCCTGTAGGTGGCTTCTGGCTGTTTGTGCCCCTTGACCCAGCTGACATTTTCTACTCAGTTCTCTCTTGCATTCTGAAAACCGCTCCCGTCTTTTAGACATAGAAGTGGTAATAGCTCTCCCATTATTAAACCAGGTTACTGCGCTGCTCTGTGATTCTACTTTGCAAATAGTCCCTTTGTAAATAAACCCTCCTGGAATTATCCTAATTTGTGAGTGCCATCTGTTTTCTATTGGGACTCTGACTGATAGAGACTTAATAGCCATACTTGTGTGCAAAAAGGGAAGCAAAACAAAGCATTAAGGTAGATTACTCTAAGTGCTGTTCTTCTAGGCATATGGATACAGCACAGAGAAAATGCACAGGGATTCCTTTCTATGGGACTCAGAAAAGAACAGGGAGCACACACGTTATCCTGGTCCTTGATTATTAGAGTGTTTTGTTTTATTTTGTTTGTTGGTACTGGGAATTGAACCTAGAGACATTCTACCTCTGAGCTACACCCCAGACCTTTTCTATATATATATATATTTTAACAGGCTCTCATTAAGTTGCTGAGACTGGCTTCAAACCTGTAATCTTCCTATCTCAGCCTCCCAGCTGCTGGGATAACAGGTGCGTGCCACCGTGCCTGGCTGAGAATATAATAACTAATGAAAAACAGAATGATCCTTCCCTTTGAAAGAAGAGGTTCTTTTTGCAGGACTAGGTTGTAGACTCCAATCATTTGCCAACTGGAGAGCATCCGGGGTTCTGATGGCAAGCACTCTAAAGAAGGAAAGACTCCAGTGGAGTGATGGAGGAGGCTTACGAGGTGGGCAGGAAAACGGTGAAAGCAACAGTTCAAATACTGCTATGTCCACATACAACTATCAACACCAATCTAATAGCATGTACTGGAAAGGGAGGGGCTGGGATCCCAAGAGAAAACACGTCAAGTGCTATGCCCATGTATGTTCTTATCACTCTGAACCTCATTAACATGTATAATTACGATTCACCAATAAAAGTATATTTTTAAAAAGAATGTGCCTTCTTCATACAGCAGTTCTTCACACCCTCATGTTAATTCATTCATTTGCACTACTACCATATTTTGAAACTGAAAGAGAGGACATTATTTAGTGAATGAAACTGAATTCTGTTTCAAGTGACCCAATAAATCCTGGCTGTGAACATCATTTAGAAATTTTATTCCTTGCTGTTTTTTATTTTTTTCCTTTTCTTCCTAAAATAATGCAGTTTTGGTGCTTATTCACTTATTCCTCATTGTATATCTCTCTTAGTTTATCATACTTTGATATAGTATTACTAAATAAGAATATCTCCTCTTATTTGTAATTCATGCAAACATAAACAGCAATTATTAAGATGGGAAATATAAACAAATTATAATGAGCAACAGAAATACATTTATATTTACCTCAGGATACTACCAGGAATTGCTTTTATTTCTCAGCTATAGACCTGTCTTCTTAGGGACTAGCTTCACTGTTTATATGCTACAGAGGTGAAATTCCTTCCAAGTTAGAACATAGTTAAAGCTACAAAAAGCCCAGCAGATAGAGAAAGATTATTAACTGAAATTATTCACCAGAAAGGTATAAGGTGTATCTATGGGGTAGGGGGTAGGAATGGGGGCCATCTCCTTCAGTTTCCTTGTAGAAAGGGTGCCCTAGTTTCCAGATGAAAAAGTGAGGCAGCTTAGTTTGAGGATCTCTTGCATTCCACCTTAGCAGCTGATACAGCAGGTACAGAGCCAACCATGGAGATGAGAGCCAGCCACTGTCTCTCCTGTGTACCAGGACTTCCCCTTCCTTAAAATGCCATGCAAGGTCCTTCTGTTTTGCCCACCAAGGGGAAGGAACCACTGGCTTTCTACATCTTTGCTAGGAGTCAGCAATATCACTAAGTAGGAAGTGATTGGAAGGCCCCCACAAAACAGGCATACAATCATAGAGGAGCTTTTGCTAATAGTTTTTTGTTGTTGTTGTTGTTGTTGTTGTTTTTGCGGTACTGGGGATTGAACTCAGGGGCATTCTACCTCCAAGCTATACCCCCAGCCCTATTTTTTATTCTTTATTTTGAAACCGAGTCTCACTAAGTTGCAGAATGACTCACTAGGTAGCTGAGGCTGGCCGCGAACCCGGATCCTCCGGTCTCAACCTCCCGAATGCTGGGATTACAAGCGTGCGCCACCACGCCCGGCTCTGCTAATAGGTTTTTAAGTATCACTTGAGAAAAGGAGAACTGCAGCTTTTGTTTTATCATCTCTGTTTCTGCAGAAAGACCTAGACAGTTAATGCTCCATAGCTACATCATACTCTAGGAACTTGAAGTGCAGCTCATAATGTATTTGGCATTATTCTACTAGAAATTCCAATGTTAAAATTAAGTTACATTTTTAATAAAAGAGCAGTAAATAGGTTCCACTGTAGTTACTGGTAAATATAGAAATATACTTATGTGATTGGAAAAGCCACTTTCCTTTCTCCTTTGACTGTTGGCAACACTTTATAGAAAGCAAAAGTGAGCTTCATTATGTTAATGCTATTTGGTATCTAATTCTCCATTATAATCTTACTTATAACTCAAAGCAGATGTGATACAGTACAAATATATTTTATTTTAGATGTAATTTAGGACTAAGAAAGTCCTCATATGTAGAAATTATATCACTTAAACTATGCATTAAAACAAAACTATCAAAGTATGTAGACAATAGTCTTATATACTTGTATTTATTTTCTATGGAGCTGGGAAAACACACTGGTTAATGGATGAGCATTATGCCAAAAACATTTAACTGTGAATCTTTGTAGCTGCATGACCTTCATTCATTTACTTAATACAACAGACATGTCTTATAATAGCTCATGATCCCTACCTCATAGCCGAGCATTCTTGTCATGTTTAATTTTCTTGCTTCGAGTGTGGTCAGGACCTATGTTTTGCTGTTAACCTAGAATATGGCAGAGATAATGGGATGTTCCTCTTGTGATGGTGGTGTTATTTGGTGAAGGTGACGGAATGCCCCTTTGTGATTATATTACATATCATAAGCTTTTGTTTTAGCAGACTAGACCCATAGTCTCTCTTTATGGACTTGGACAAGCTCAAATAGCATGAAATTGTAGGTACCTCCTAGGTATCTGAGATGATACTGCAGACACCTTCTTTGACCTGTCGTGACCTCATATCAAGAGCCAGCAAAAAGCTGTGGCCCACAGTCATACAGCCAAAGGCACTGAATTCTGCCAACAATTGGAATGATCAAGGAAACAGACCCTTCTGTACTGAAGCCTATAGATGAGAATCTAGCCCGTCCAAAATGTAGGCTTTAGCCTTGTGAGACCCTGGGCAAAAGACTTAGATAAGGCAAAGTCCTGATCCAGAGAAACTGTGAAATAGTAAGTATACATTGTTTTAAGTTGCTAAATTTGTGGTACCTTATTATAAATTTCCTAATCCTTAGGTTCTTTGTATGTATAATAGAAATGATTGAATCTCCCAGATTAGTTGTGAACATCATATGGCATACTGTTTTCAGTATACACAGACAAGGAGCTGATCCACAGAAAACTCTGAGACACGACATCAGTTAGTGACAATATTTCTGCAACTCTACTACAAAATTAAATCTCAGAAGAGTAAATATGAGATAATTGCCTTAGGAAGAGGCAAGTTCAACTAATATGAAGATGTAATCAAGGATAATACTGATTAGCTAAGAACTTGACAAACAATTTTATTACACCTAATGTCTGCAACAGTCCCAAACAGAATTGAGAAGCAGGACTCTCAGTTGTTGGTACCCTCTCCTCATTCTTACAAACGCGCTCTACGTCCTCCCATCGTCTCCCAGTTGTCAGGTCCTCAGCTTCTCTTAGGTACTCACTTTCTCTTACTTGTTGTGTACGTTGAAGATGAGGAAATCTTGTTTAAAGGGAATCTTATAAAAAACCATACCAGAAATACAGATGCCTCTTCTCAAGAATAGAATTGCCCCACATTTTCACAAGAAGCTAAATTAAAACTACAGGAAAATATGGATAAGAAGAGAAACATTTTCATAACATATAATGATTTCAAAATAAACTTCATACATTTTGTATAGAGAAATTCTGCTGCAAAAGCATTCATGTTCCTTAATAGCAGCTTGAACTATCTTGCTTACTGCCTTAATCTCTGAAACTGAGCTTTATTTATTACTCTCATTTTGATTTCAGATCATTTTAATTACCAATAAAAAGCAAGTACCAACATTGAATGGATTATTACTTATGTGGATGCTTTTAAAGTTAGGATAGTTAGTGGCCTCATTCCAAAGGTTCTATAAACCATTTTTATAAGTGCATGCTAGCATAAAAAATTTTGGATAAAAACCCTATTACTAGTAGAGAAATTCAAAGCAAAGAATGACTAGTATATTAAATGTGTCAAAAACAAATCAACATCATTAGCCTAAAAGTGTAAAATTCCACCCATTCCTTGGTTTCATTAGAAAAAGAATCACCAGTGAAAAGATGAAAAATTTTGTTTATGTACTGTCAGTTCAAATGTGTGAATTAGGAGAAATCTGAATATTACCTACATAGGAATAGATGAGAAACAACTTTGTGGTCTTGGTCTATTCCTCCAGAGTCATGAGGATGTGTTCCAATATAATCACCCAAACAGGAACCACTGAAATTGATATTCTGCCAGGCAAATTAACCAGGTATCTCAAGAGCTAGGTAGGCTTTACAGTCTACTTCTGAGAGGTGGATTTCATATTTTATGATGACACAGATATTGATATTCCAGAGATGAAGGAATAGACAGATACAGGACATTTATCTAATGGATTATAAAAATATCCCTTGCTTCTGAGTTCACATAAATCCCTATACCTGTGAAGATTTAAAAAAAAAAAACCTGAACGTTTATAATAAATCAATCTAATACAAATTGGCCTTTCACCAAACTGAGAAATTGGAGTTTTGCCTACTTTTTTAATATGAATTCCATATTCAGCATTGATAGCTGATCTGAAAGAAAAATGACCAAGAGCTTCAAACCACCTTGAATATCTTTATGCCTCCTTTTATTTACCTTATAATGATTTATTTACCTCCTCATTATCTGAAATGTTGATGAAGTTTAATTTTCAGCTAGTCGTGACAGTTCAGCCACTAATTGAAAATTTGGCCAAACCATTTAAACCATTTGACCCTTTGTTTGTTTCTAATAAAAGTGAGGACTCGTTTTCTTTATTCTGCTTTTTTCTGGGGCCTCAGAAGCAATGCTGTGTGAAAGCACATTGCAAAGCAGTTATGCGCTATGTAAACTCAACATAAAATTATTGTAAATATTAATATCACCACTTCTGGCCCTTGATTGCTCATTGAGTATCACTTTTCCTGAGTAATAAGCTGAAATTGAATAACATTTATTAGCAACAAAATTCCCTGTGTATTCAAGACATCACCGTGTAGCTGCATTTAGTGTTGACTGTACTTTGGTTATCTTAATAATGGCTATAAATTAGTTTTATTCCATTCATGCCCCCTAAAATAGTTTACTTCCCTTGTGGAAAACAGCATGCATTTAGAAAGAAATAATCACAAAAATAAGAGAAATCTTTGCACAGGGAAGAAAGCATTAGATTCATTAGCAGTAAGGTGTTCCAGCCATATCAAGGCTATAAAACAAGTGAAGCTGAGGAATACAAACATACATGAATACATCTTAAATAAAGTATATGTATGAATATATATGTGAATATATGTGTGTATAAAATTTTTTGTATTGAACTCCAGGGGCATACTACCTCTGAGCTATACCCTAGCCCTATTTTATTTTTTATTTTGAAATAGGGTCTTATGAAGTTGCTGAAGCTGGCCTCAAATCTGTCATTCTCCTGTCTCACTCTCCCAGTTACTGGGATTAGAGGTGTGCACCACCACACTTGGTACACACACACACACACACACACACACACACACACACGGTGCACACATGGTGTGTGTGTGTGTGTGTGTGTGTGTGTGTGTGTGTGTGTGTGGTGTTTGAAAGGCATTTTGAGCAAATCACAAGGATGGCAATGGCAGTATAATGGGAAAAGTATGCATTTTAGGTTCTCCTGTTTTCACTTAACTGTTCTCAAGTAGTTCAGTCCAATCAGAGTTCACAATCAAATAGCTTCTACAAATTTGCATGAATGAAAAGATAGCAGTTGCAACAAGAAAAGCAACTCATTTTTCACTTGTATACTCATCAGTTATCCAAGAACAAGGATAAAACTTTGTTTGACAATGTGATAAAGGCTCACCACTTAAAATGCTGATAGTCTTTTAAAGATAGAGTTGTAAAACACTCCCTATTTCCACTTGTTGGCCATTATGTGTCATTCAGTTAGAACACAATACTATTTCCTCTAGGTAGGCAACTTAAAATAACACAGTTCTATTGGATTGTCTGTCACCTCATTTGATTTGTATAGAATAGCTACATAAGTTCTCCCCAAATTATTCTAAGCTAACTTTGCTTGATTCTGCTTATTTCTATACAATATTATAATTCACAATTTAATAACATTGAGGTGTACCTAACTCCTTTCTATTTGTAGAATCATATGTAATAAAAGGGTCTTTATGGGGGCATCTATACATTATTATGATTCTTTAGTGGAGAAGAGACATTATACAGTATCAGATATATTTTTTTCAAATAATTAAATTTTAATGCAAAGTACATAAAAGGTGACATATTTAGAAAAATAAGCTATTTCTTAATGAGAAAAATCTATATTTACTATCATATTTCCTGATTTAAAAAAAAAAGCCATGGCTGATAATATTGCTGTAAAAATAAAGCATTTGAAAGATAGTAACAAAAAAAAAAAAAGATTTAGAGAAAAAATATATACCACACATTCAAGTGTGGGAGGAGGTTTTCAAACTCCAGGTGTAGATAAAGCATGTGGAAACATCAACCAATGTTCATAGACCTTAGACCAGGAATGGCACACATGCAAACAAATACACACTCAGACACTGCTGTGATTTGAATGTGAGTTATCCCCACCAAGATCATGTGAGGCTTGGTCCCCATTGTAACTGTGTTGAGAGGCATTGGAGCATCTAACAGAGATTAATGCTTTTCTTGTGGAAATAAGTTCTTGCAGTCATTGGACTGGACTAGTCACTATGAAAGCCGATTATTACAAGCAAATCTGACACCAACCCTAGGTCTCTTGCACACATGCTTTTCCACAAATAGCTTTCCCTTTCTGCTTTTCTACTGTAAATTGACAGCCACAAAGCCTTCACCAGAAGCTGAGCAGATAGATGCTTCTACCTTACTCTCAAACCTCCAGAACTCCAAGTTAAATAAATCTCTTTTCTTTATAAAGTATCTAGGCTCAGTTATTTTGTAATAGCAACACAAAGCATGCTAAGACAGACGTTGAAATATTAATCATGACCATGTTAATTAAAAAATACAGAATCTGAGAAAAGGTACATAGCCATTTAATTCATACAAACTCAAAAAGTTCAATTCCCCTGGTCTTAATAGTAAGAAACAGAAGCATAGTAATTTACTTTTCATTTAGTATAACAATGAACCAAATAACCAGAATCATCAAAGAAAATAGAATATATGTTTACATGGGTTTAAGGCTGATAATTGTCCATTTCACTTACTAATACTTCACCTTTTTTAGTATATACCTGATCCTAATAAGTGAACCTTTGGAAGAATGGCTTCTAGATCTTTCTTTTTCTATTAGGTGATTTGGTCAGTATGGAAAAAGAGTTTTTCATCTCAGCTGTCCACCTTTGTTTGCTGATGTAAACAAACAGTGAACGCCCTTCTCGTTAAGTCATGAGTATATAGTCACAACAACAAGGACACGGTACCGTAGGAAGAACCACACAGGAGCAAAAGGCACTCCAATTCATCACAAATCATCGTCATCTGACATGATGTTGAGCTGGGCACTTAATTTAAATAGACATGGCCTCTGCAGCCTAGGAATTTATGAACTAAAACATCAACAACGCTTTCTCATTCCTAATTAAATCCAAGCATTAGAACTCTAAGATGAACTGGTCATTAGCTTAATTCCACTTCACTTTTCTTTTTGACTCTCACCCTCCATCACTTCATAATTTATGGCAATTTGGGAGACAAAAAGGCAAAGAGAAAAAACATCAAGAGGACAAAATATCCTCAAACATGAAGTAATAGAAGCTGAGATGAGACTAGAAAAAAGTGGCATATTGGTAATGTGGAAAAAGTCTCTTTTGTGAACTGAACAAATACCCAAATAAACAGTAGGTAAAGAGAAATGTTCAGAAATTATCTGGTAGCCGGGCGTGGTGGCGCACGCTTGTAATCCCAGCATTCGGGAGGCTGAGACCAGAGGATCTGGGTTCGCGGCCAGCCTCAGCTACCTAGTGAGGCACTCCGCAACTTAGTGAGACTCGGTTTCAAAATAAAGAATAAAAAATAGGACTGGGGGTGTAGCTCGGAGGTAGAATGCCCCTGAGTTCAATCCCCAGTACCGCAAAAAAAAAAAAAAAAAAAGAAATTATCTGGTGAACAATGATAATCAAGGAATGTAAATTAGTCAAGAATAGAAAGGATAAAGAATAATTTAAAAATTAAAAGAGAGAACTTGGGAGCTGTTTAAACAAAATAATTTTAAATGTAATTATGGTTTTAGCAACTCAGCAAAATAGACCAAATTGGACAAAGTTCAAGTAATTCAAGCCTAAATAGCTACACAATAAAAATATTTGGCTTAAATAAGAATCAACATTTGCAATCATAAAGTTACAACACTGAATAGCTGGAAGATACTGAATTATGACCTTCCAAAAGGCAGAAAAAATTCCATAAGTGAAGTCCTCCCCATTTGAAATAGCATAAAAGGAAGGACCTGGCAGAAGTTACTCTCTCATTGACCAGATTTACTTTCATGATTCATTAAGATTTAATAAGATGTCAGGCTTACTTAAATTCTATAGTTGGCTTTAATTTTCCATTTCACTTTGAGCACATTTGGCCCAGTCACCTCTTATAGAAACATTGAAACAACCCTGCTAACTAATGTTCAGTTGTGGAATACCTAGATGGCCAACCACATCTTTAATATGATGAGGAAAAGATAGAATTATATTTGATTTCATCATATTTAATGCCATTTCATTGTAAATTCATATGGAAAATAATGTTTTTTTTCCCAAAGTAACCCAATGAGGATTAAGTAAAAGTATTGTCACTTCAATTTCAACTTTAATTAGATATTCAAAAAAAAATCTAGCCAGGTGTGCTGGCATATGCTTGTAATCCCAGTACTTGGTAAGCTGAGACAGGAGGATCACAGGTTCACAGCCAGCCTCAGCTAATTAGTAAGGCTCTCTGCAACTTAGTGAGACCCTGTTTCAAAACAAAGAATAAAATATAAGGTTGGGGGTGTGGCTCAGAGGTAGAATGCCCCTGGGTTCAATTCCCAGTACTGTTAAAACAAAATAAACAAACAAAAAACAGACAGATATAAAATTTGCTATGTTCTAGCTACTGAGACCCAAATTATTCAACTAACTATTTAATAAAATAACATAAAGAGAGTTTTAGAAAATCAGGCTAGTATGAATTCATCTTTCAGATAAAGGTGCTATGCACATTCCAAACTCCTGACTATTATTTGGCTAGTGCTCTGGAGAATAAGCGAAGTCATTATCATTATGAAGAACTCACAATATTGCACTGTAGCTGCTATGATTCAATCTGGAATGTTCCTCAAAGGCCCATGTGTTAAAGGCTTGGTCCTCAGCCTCATGATATTGTCAGGCAGTAGAGCTCCTAAGAGGAGGGGCTAGTGAGTGAGTCTTCAGTTATTGGAGGCATGGACTCAAAGTGGATTATGGGATGCTGGTCTCTTCTTCTTTTTCTAGCTACTGTGAGTTGAACCAGTTTTCCCTGCCACATGCTCCCACCATGATTCTCTGCCTCACCACAAGCCCAAAGCAACTTGATCAACATACTATGGACTGAAGTCTCTGAAACCAGGAGCCCAACTAAAACTTTTCACTTTTTAAGCTGATTATCTCAGGTATTTTATCACAGTAATGAAAAGCTGACTAACACAATGGCCATCACACAAAAAAAAATGAAGGTTGAAGAAAGCCAAGTTAATACTGGTTTGATCATCTACCTTAAGAACAAAGCAAAACAAAACAAATAAACACAATAAAATCGACCTATTCACCCCTAACTAACTTAGCAAAGATGCTATTATTTTCAACTAATTTCTGACTTGGAAAAACAAAAGTGAAATATCAAAATTTAATAAAAATATGTGAACTCTTCTCTCAACACCTCTCTGATATGAGAATATAGAAGACTAAGAACAAAATATGAAAACATTAATGAGAGCAGGAAAGACTGCACTAAGTGACTATTTCCTTCGAGATTTAAGTGCAACTATAACAGCAGAGGTGGTTCATAATATGGGACAATCTCCCTTAAAGAGTAGAAGAAATAGGATCCCAGTGCTCCTGCCTGGATATCAAATATCTCCTTCCTAAGTCGCAACAATTTCCTGATATCCTCAAGGAAAAAGATGAGGGGACTGAGAACTAAAATTGTCACAAGTATAACAGATAGACCTATAAACACAAATATCCTTAAACTCTGCTATCTAATTATGAAAGAAAAAAAATCAGAGTTCCATTATATTATTGCATAAATATCAGCACAGTCGGATAAAATGAACAACAAAAATGAACTATGAGCTCTATCTTGTGACTAATATCTCGCATCCTGAAGCCTTCATTTATTTTAATTTTCATTCATTCATTCATTTATTACAGTACTAGGGGTTTAACTCAGAGGTGTTCTGCCTCTGAGCTACACCCAAGGCCTATTTTATTTTTTATTTTGAAAAAAGGTCTTGCAAATTTACCATACATTGCTGGCCTCAAAATTGTGATCCTTCTGTCTCAGCCTCCTAAGTCCTGGGATTCCAGACATATACCACTACACCAACTTGAAGCCTTTATTGATGATGTAGCGATGGGGTGGGACAAAGTCATTGCATCTGAGGAAGGGGTAGTGTAGACCCCGACCCCAGCCCTGCTTCTGCCAAGAGGTCCCTGAAGAGCCGGTGAGTCCATCAGCCCCTAAATCAATCACTGCTTCATGATTCATCATTTTGGCAGAGGATAAAAAAAGGAACAATGAACTTGCAGTCTTCACCATTCAGACACTTCAGTAGTTGGTCTTTCTTAATATTTTATTTCTGGAATAATTTACCTTAGAAGAAGAATCACGAGTCAGTCGATTCAGATTAATTCCTGAGCCCCAACACCAAGCACCTTCCCTCCTCAATTCTTCCCTGACAGAATGATGGAAAGGCTGGAAATCAGCATGTGGGAGGCCCTTTCTCTCTCTCTCCTTTTACTCATCATCATAGCTTACAAGTGTAAATCTGGCATCTAAAGAAATGAGAGAAACTCTTTCTCACTATGAGGTTGATGATACACTAATCTCAAGTAACATTGTTCCAGGGTTCCAAACTGAACTGGCTCAACTTGGGGCAATGATTGTCTAAACTGTCCCTGTAAAGAGTATGAAGGAAGAGTCCTTTTCTCTATAGCCATGGGAGGCTACCAGAGCAAGGCCTTATCTGTCCCAAGAATTCTCCAAAGTCTGCTACAGAATGTCTTCTCCCAGGAACTCTTCTGCAAGGGAGAAGAGAGATGGTCAAAGCACTTCACAGCCAGCTCAGCTCTGGAAGCTGGAGGGTACTACTGTGGGAAGCTGGGATTTACAACTCAGCCTCATCAGCATCAAGAAACACAGAACAGATGTGAATTTTCTAGAGTTTTTTCACTCTCTTGGAAAGAAAGATTTCTTGTTCCTCTCCCAAATCGCTACTACATTTGGCAATTGAATAGCTATTGCTACACACACTGTCTAGTAGCCAAGATTGTCATGGCAAGGGCCATTTATTTATAAGCAGAGTTAAAGTATATTAACAAGACAATTATCAGGAGGCTATCTTAATCTAGAGAGAAACTCTCACATAACATAACATAGGCCACTCTCAGGCTGCTCCTTTTTTCTTTCCCCAGAGAATAAGAATGACCAATATACAAGAGGCAAAAGGAACATTTGTGAATTACTTTCCAAATGAGGTGGAAAAGAAAGATTCTGTAAAAGAGATGCTACTTTCTGTACTGACTTTTGTACTTTTCCTTTGTAAGTTAGATGCTTAGAACACAAGATCTACTTTCTCATAGCAACTTAGAACTAAACAGTCCTCTGAGAAAATGAAAGTCAAACTACTATCTTAACAAACTATTATTCTTAACAAATAGTGATTTCCACACCAGGAGAATCTTGTGGTAAGCATTCCTCTTTCCTTGTAGCAGCATAGAATTATTCCTCTGAAACTATAAAAGATCAATCATTTATATAAATAAAATATTTTATAAAGAGTCATTATACGTTAACAAAATACACTTGAAATTTTGTTGGAAAAAATGTTCATTATTCTGTCAAATATAATACCAATAATTTTTCTTCATAAAAAGGAATGAAGGAATCAAACATTACTTCTTTCAATTTTTATTTTGGTGCTAGGGCTGGGCAGCAAGGCCTCATGCATAGTAGAGAAGCGCTCTGCCACTGAGCTGTAAACCCAAGCCCTACTTCCTATTTTGAAGATAATGCAAGAGTCAGAGTAAACAATAAAGGCAAGATGAAAGCCCATCACAGGCCCAGTTGCAAAGGAGGGTGCAGACTTGTGGCCCAGGATTGCGTCCAATGCAGGCAGCATTGCATGATTCTCCAGTATATGTGTAAAAATAAAAATAATGCCCACTAAAATAAATAAATAAATAAATAAATAAATAAATAAATAAATAAATAAATAAAATAGACAAAACAAAAAACTCTAACAATTTCAGATATTCTTGCCAATTAACATGGCAAAGAATTTGTCTAACAAACTTCCATCATCATTACCATCATTGGATCACTCAATTCCCTTTGATATATGAGAGAGAAAAGGGCTGTTTTTTTTTTTTAAAAAAATACATATACTTATTTTGCTCCACAAATAATCATGCTATAGGACACAGACTTATCCCACAATGAAAACCACTTCCATGCTCTTACATATAATAGGCTCTAGAAGGAAAAGAGTCATGAGCCATGAGCCTCAGAAGCCTGGACTACCTGCTTTCCACCAGGAAGAACGCACTGATCTGTTGGCCATTTTCTGAGCACTTAGGGACATGGTTTGTAATTTTACCTCAAGAACATACTGTATTCCCTTGCTTCATGTAGGCAAAATAATAAAAGCAGAAATTCAGAAATTATTATTGCCATAACCAAGAATCAATAATTATTAATAGATAGTAATCAATAATAATTAATCAATAATCATCCATGTTTCAACTACTATCCCTAGACAACAATTTAAAGATACATCAGAGGACATAACGAATAACATTCAATGTCTCTCTTCTCAATGGCTTCCTTTCCAAGTACTTTCTTTGGCAAAAAAAAAAAAAAAAAAAAAAAAGAGCAAGAAAAAAATAAAACTTTAATAAATTTCTCTTACTCATTACTAATTTCAATGTAATTTAAATTCTCAGCACACTCTCTTATCCTGGGATTACTTCATTATTCATTAATACTCTAATTCTCACTTCATTTTAGCAGAATAAGCATACTATTCATAAGCCATTGGGCCTCAACCACAAGAAGGGCTTGTGTGGTATAAATATTGATTAAGTACCCCAATATTCCAAAGATATTTGACAACATGAAATTTACTTAATAACATCGAAGCCACTATTATTTTCAAGACTAAAAAAATATATAAAATATATATATATTTATGTATAAATATATATTTTTTACACATATATGTATATATATATTTTTTTTTTCTTTTTACAGTACTGGGGATTGAACTCAGGGGCATTCTACCTCCAAGCTATACCCCCAGCCTTATTTTTTATTCTTTATTTTGAAACAGGGTCTCCCTAAGTTGCGAAGTGCCTCACTAGGTAGCTGAGGCTGGCCACGAACCCGGATCCTCCAGTCTCAGCCTTCTAAATGCTGGGATTAACAAGTGTGCGCCACCAGGCCTGGCCAAAAATATTAATGATTACAAAATTCTGCTTTTATTTTGTAAAATAACTATACTTGTACTTCATAATACAAAGTATTTTACAGACATACAACTGTACCTGTGACTATCTCTCAGCTCTAAATCCATTTGTCTCTATTCTGCTTTATGAAACCCTCAAAACCATAGTTCTGCTGTCCCAGCTGGCTTTATGAAAACTGAATAGGGTGGACAAGGAAAGGGAACCTTTTCCCATTTTTCCAGGGATAGATGTCTCTCTGCTACTCCTAAGAGCATCAACCTGTTCCCTTCACCTCAAAATGGTAGTGACAGCTGAGCGTGGTGGTGCACGCTTGTAATCCCAGCATTTGGGAGGCTGAGACCAGAGAATCCAGGTTCTCGGCCAGCCTCAGCTACTTAGTGAGGCACTCCACAACTTAGTAAGACCCTGTTTCAAAATAAAGAATAAAAAATAGGGCTGAGGGTATAACTCGGAGGTTAGAATGCCCCTGAGTTCAACCCCCAGTACCGCAAAAAAAAAAAAAAAAAAAAAAAAGGTATAGTGACAGCTAAAACTAATTTGCAAGATTTCCAACATTTACAGCCCTGCGCACATCTTTCAGAAATGCCAGTGCTAGCCAGACATGGTAGCACATACGTGTAATCCCAGTACTTAAGAGCCTGAGACAGGAGGATTACAGGTTCAAGGATAATCCCAGTGATTTATCAAGCCTCTCTGCCACTTAGTGAGACCCTGTTTCCAAATAAAATTAAATAGGGCTAGGGTGTAGCTCAGAGGTAGAATGTACCTGAGTTCAATCCCCAGTATCACACACAGCTAAAGAAATGCTAGTGCTAGCCTGCCCTTTGCCCTCTGCAGAGTGGACCTCAGGCTTATGCCTGGTGTTGCTATCTGAGCTTACATTGGTCATTTCCTCTACGTTTTAAACACCCCAAACTCTTCCCTTTGTTCCTCTGGCTCCAGAGGTAGTTGCTGCCTCCTACAGCTGCTGCCTTTGTGATTCGGTGGAGTTTTCTTCTGACTCCATAACAGCACTGCTCTGCCTAGCTAATAGCTGATTACATTAAATATCTGTGTGTAAATGGCTAGTGTGGTTTCTACCTCCTGAATGGGTCCCTAGCGAGTTCAATAACTCTAGGGAGGCAGTTAGAGCAAAAATCATCGTCCCCACTTCAGAGGGGTAAGAAGTATTCCACTTGATTGTTAAGAGGAAAACCTCAGATTGAACTCACTATTCAAATTCCAGTGCCAGCAAGGTTTCTATAGAAATTATTTCCATATATAAAGCACTTTCCATAGATGCTCTACATGTTCAATCAAAACCCATAGATAGGGAGTATATGGAGTGGTCAGATGAACATGGCTAGAGTCAGATCTTTTGTACAAAGCCTAGGGTTAATTTCCATATCAACGCTCTTCATTTTCAATCATTTCTAATAGTTTTGAGAGTTGGGGTTAACATGTGTGCTCATTACTGTAGTATAATAAACAGTCATGACCCAGTAAGTGTGAACACAGTGGAATGCCAAAACACCACTTACAAGCTCATTATTTCCTACAGTTTTAAAACTAGAAAAGCAAAACACTAAATAAGACAAAGCTCTTTTTTACATTTGTGTGCTGCCAGATAGTCTATAAATGTGAACACAGATCATGAAAGCTGCTGGTTAAAATAAAAATGATGACCATTTCCTGATGGGGGGAGATCACAGTAGAATTTTCCAGACATGGACTTCCTTACTCTGCTTGGCAGAATAGTGTGTTTTTTCCTCTTGCCGGTTCACTGGATGTGTTTCTAAAGCCTGTGTTGTGTTCCTGTAGATTATTGGAATTTCTCCTTTCTGGTATAACTACAAGCCCTGGCTGCAAGGCCTACTGTAGTTTAAGAGAGTACCACAAATACTTCCCAAATTGCCTACTTCCACAACTGTCAGCTCAGAGACAATGAAGGAACGGGAAAACAGAAGCCATGGAAACAGTATATCAATTTATTTTCTTCTTTTCTCATTTTTTTTCTAGATCCTCAGAACTGAAATGCAGGAAAATCCAAGTATATTAAAATATATATTCTGTGTATTAAAATAGAAGTTTTAATCTTAAACTTTTATATACATTACACATTATTCCCAACAATATGTCTATGTCTCACCAAGAATTGAACAATACACCTGCTACTTTAATGTCATCAGCCTTCAATTCCCCTTTTATACGTTTATTGGCACATTGTAATTATACATCATAAGGAGGTATAAAATGTTAGAAATATACATGCATACAACATCATAAGGAAGTATAGAGTGATAGAAATATACATGTGCACAGTACTTGATGTGTTTCCTTCCAGATCCTACCACTCCCCCCCTTTCCCATACATGTCACTGAGATTGGGATTAATAATGTCATATATGTGAACAGCATTATTTCAACTGTTACCTTCATTACAGCTCTATCCCACCTCCTATCTCCTCTAAACTCCATCTATAATTCTAGTGGAGTCTCTACTCCTTTATCTGAGGTCTCTTTTGTTACCCAATTTCTCTCCAGTTTATACATAATGAGAGAAAACATACAACTATT
The DNA here is from genome assembly GCA_004027655.1 of Graphiurus murinus. Classification (NCBI taxonomy): domain Eukaryota; kingdom Metazoa; phylum Chordata; class Mammalia; order Rodentia; family Gliridae; genus Graphiurus; species Graphiurus murinus. The sequence goes on along the minus strand of PVLC010002383.1, from coordinate 36,871 downwards.
TTCTTTTTGAAGACTGACTAATCTCACTTAGTATAATATTATCAAGTTCCATTTGTTTTCCTGCAAATGACATAGTTTTGTTCTTCTTTATGGCTGAGTAAAATTCCATTGTGTGTGCATATCACAGTTTTGTGATCCATTCATCTGTTGATGGACACCTAGGCTGGGTTTATGGCATACCACTAACAGGGATCACAGAAATAAATAAAAAATAGATATTTCCACCTCTCTGATTATATTTTGTTCATTAAACACCTATGAAAATGTCACCTTCTGTTTTTATAATCCCAATATTGTCAGGATTTGTCATGGAGAAACTAATGATAAATGACAGCATCCAAGCTGTCTCTTTTTCGTGCTGAATACAGCCTGCTGCATAAGAGGCAACAACCTTTTACAGTCACCTGCCAAGTTATTCACAGAAAGTTTAGCTGGTGATAGTAATGAATACAGCCCCTGAGAACATAGCATGGTGTCTTCCCAGTTTATTACCCAGGTTAACAAACTCCTATCACTTTGCTTTGGGTCTTATCTGAGGTTGGATCACAGAAGCCCAGCATGCCACCAACAAGCATGTATAAAAGGCGAAATAGCCACTAAATGCTTATTTTTGAAACATCCATCATAAAAACTTCTATGAATAAGGCACAACTGTGAATATTCTCCTCTCATCCTGTTAAAATCTGCGAAGGTAATAAAATCATGCTAATAGATTCACCAGGAATGGTCAAGACATGAAGATTCTTTTATTGCAGTATATTTTTTAAGTTGCAAGAATATATATTCACCCCTAGAGGGAACTCCAGGCTCTTCCCCTTGGTTTTCCTAAAGGCTAAAACAGGAAAGGGAGAAAAACCGCATCCTCCTATGAGGATGAGATCTAATCTGATTGGTTAGATTCCAGGACTTGGAATGGACCATGTTTTGTAGGACTGAAGCTCTCAGAGTGTCAACAGGTCCACCTGACAACCACTTCTCATGATATCCATTCCCTCCACGTGGCAACCAGACAAATCGCAGCCCTGGCAAACCTCACTTTCTTTCTCTCCTTCTTTCTCTCAATCTATAGGTAGGTAGGTATATATAAATATATAGATACAGACTCAGATGAAGATGTATAGATTTGATCTATGCACACACACATATGCATATTCAACTGTACCCAAGATTATCTGATTACTACCTTTGATCAGCCACTCATGTCCATATCCTTGAAGGTAAATATATTTTTAATATACGCTTACTGGTGCATTGTATTCACACACTGTAATGAAGTTGAGAGTGATAGAGAAATACATGCACACAGCACTTGGTGAGCTCCCCTACCCCCACCTCAGATCACTTATCAAGTGTGGTATATTGGCCATAACATTGGAATGCCTAAGATCTTTCTCTGGTTTCTAAAAATATCTAAGAAGAGTATAGAGAATGTTGACGTAAAAATTGCACAGAACACCATTAACTAGCTTCGTGTGTCTGGACATATCCCCTTGTTCTGTGAAATCCACTTTCCTCCCTAGATGGTTTCCAATGTGCCTTCTGACTCCAAAACGCTATGTTCAGCAATGTCTTTCTGATGTGAAGTGAAATTTTGTTCAACACCTCTTGGCAATCGAAGTCATTTCTCTACCATGCGATTTAATTGACAACGTTGCAGAGCAAAACCTAACACATCCATCAAGCATATAAGAACTCAAGTCAAATGCATATGATCATTCAGCTGCAGAGACCTGGAGACAGCGACAGCCCAAACCCACCTAAACAGTCTCAGCAGCAAAGTCACATCTGCCTGAAGTTAATCCAGCATATTGGGTAACATATGTGACAAGCCTTCCTAGAGCCGGGGGACAGGGGCTCAGCAAATGTGCATGCTGACTCTAACAGCTCCACATGCACAGGCTGCAGACACCTTGCATAAATTATCTTCCGGGCAGTGCCAGCAGCATTTCTTCTCGTAGCTATGTGGTGATCCCAGCACAGGTTTGAATGAGCAAAGCCCATTGTCATGTAGGAGGAACAAGATTTTCACAGAAAAAGCCAAGTGAGAGGATCCTTGTCACTCCCCTATACACTTAGAGTCCTGTGTGTTTCCATTTTGCATCAGTTTATACACCATCGGCACTCAAGGAGTAAAATGGCCAGAAGGATTCAGATAGAAGTCAGTAGGAAAATTAGAAACATGAATTCCAATTCTCCCAGAGAATTTAACTACCAAAATGAGGTGGTGTTATGAAAGGTAGAACAAGGAAAGATCTTAAATTGTATTTAATCCAAAACCTTCACTTTGCAAATTAGAAAACAAAGTTAGAGAATTCTAGTCCTCCACTGCAATGATCTTTAGTTTGGGCTTACCTCAGAAGCTATGATGTGATGTGCCTTTCTATGGTGGAGAAAAGAAAATGGGGAATTCCAGTTTTGTACATTCTGGAGTTTAGGGGACAGAATTAAAATAGATCTAAGCTAAGGACAATGTGTCAGTTACCTATTTCTACATAACAAAGCAACCCGACAGGATTCTGCGTGGTGTAATGATTCCTCGTGGTTCTGAGTTGACTGGGACATTCTCTGAGTCTCATTTGGATTCACTCATGGGGCCAGATCGGCTAGTGGCCGAGGCAGGGCTAGATGACCTAAAATGACCTCGGCTAGGATAGAATGACTGCAGCATCTGGGACTCTCTCTCCAAGCAGGCTTTCATCTGGACTGTGTACAGGATGCTCTAAATCTTCTAACAGGGCACAGGTTAAACTGTAAGCATTCTTAAATTAGAAGTTCAGAAGCCACAATATATCACTCGTGTGGCACTTACTCTGTCAAAGTCCGCCATGGAGCGAGACAAGATTAAAAGGGTAGGAAAGGAAATCTCCACCTCTTAATAGGAAGACCTGTAAAGGATTTGTGGACATATCTCATCTAACACATACAGACAAAAGAGAGAAGTCAGGAGGTTGGGTAAGATACAGGTTTGGTTCCCTCCCTTTTCCCAAAGTGATTCTACAAGCCATTTATTCATTGCTGCAGATAATTATTTTGAATCGTAACAAATAGAGAGAGAGCCAGTGCTGTGTGTTTTTTAAACACGGCTGATCTTTTTAATTGAAAATTCAACCTAATTGCCATCATTTTCCTTGCCGTTTAATTTTATTTTTATACTTTAATTGGTGCATTATAGTCTCACATCGTAACGTAGTACGTAATGGCAGTGGCACACATGCACATAGCACTTGGTGGCTTTTCTCCGGCTCCCTGCCCACTCCCGCCTTCCCTCTGCAGGGTATTGAGATTGACATTGGTGTTCGCACAGATGTATATAATGTCAACAGAAGGGATTCCTTCATTGATCTCCCTCCCTCTCCTCCCCCTTCCTCTAGACCACCTCCCTGGCTCCACTGGGGTTTCTCCTCCAGTACCTGAAGTCCCTCTGGGTATCCTGGTCACTCCCTAGCTTCTGAATCTGAGAACGAACATTTGAGCCTCCACTTCTGTAACTGGCTAAGCTCACTTACCAATGTTCTCCAGGTCCACCCATTGCCTTTTCCACCCTAACTGGCATTTCCTAACCCACAGTCTAACAACAGTCAGGACAGACATAGGGACAGGAATGTTTCACAGAAATCAAACTAGATGAGTTTATGTATTAAGAACACAGTCTCCACTGCTATGGAAAAAAAAAAAAAAACATGATCTTCTCAGATGAGGAAAGCAATTACTTTTGCAGAGAATCTTTATATAACAACACAAAGGAGAAACAAAGTTACAGGTTTCTGACAGAATCAAGGAATCCAAAGCCAGCAGTATTTAATCACACAAACTTTTGAAGCAATTCAGCTTATCAGAGCACAGGGCTTATAAAGTCAAAGCTTTGATCTTCAGATAGGCCAATTAATTTCATGGCAAGAAATCCTTTTTTTACATAAGGATAGTCTTGATCACTTCTCTCCCTCCTGAGTCCTTTCTTAACCTCAAAAGAAATGGAAAGTGTGATTCAATAAGATGCTTTAAAAAAAAATAAATCACATACTCTGAGAAATATAAATAAGAACATGAAAAATGAGAATGATATAGATTTATGCTTTCAGAATTTTATACAGGCAAACAATAGGATGATTAAAAAAACTAGTTTACAATGTATAAAATGATAAAAGTGCTAGAGGAGAGGTACAAATTACAAACTTAGTTCAAAGAAGACATAATTATATTAAAGATCTAAAAACGTACAATGGGGATGATATTGCACTATACTTTTAAATAGGGGGTAAAATTTCTGTAAGTAAAAGATAGGGAGGAAAGCATTCTAACTAAGAGGAGGAATAGAGAATGGTGAATGCTAAAATAAAAAGGCACAGTCAAATTATGTGAGAATATAAGGTCTACAAAGAAAAAAATAGGTGGGAGACAAGAAATAAGTGTAGATTAGAGTCAGATTAAAAATAAAATTCATTTTGCTTCAGAAGGTAATGGGGAGCTACCAAAATTTTCAAGTGCTACAATAAAATAACTGGAGTAGTATATTTAGGAAGTTTATTCTGGCCACAATGAATATGGTTGATTGAAGAGCAAATGAGTGGCCAGGAAGAGAGGCTGGGTATCTACCACAATAAACTACATGAGAATATTAAACTACAATAAAATACATGAGAACATTAATGTCAGAACCGTGAAGAAGCGAGACCTGGAGCACCAATGGGCAGTTTACACTTCTAAGGTGATAAGTGACTGACTTTTCCCAGACAGAGGTCAACTAAAAAAGAAATATAAATCATATATAGATGTTTGATAGAGAAGAAGGAAATGTTAGGAAAGCATGGACAGTCTCGATACTTTCCTTTATCAAAAGTAGCTCCAGGCTGTGGGTGGTGGCAGGTGCTTGTAATCCCAGTACCTGGGAAGCTAAGATAGGAGGATTACAGGTTGGTGGCCAGCCTCAGCTACTTAGTGAGGCCCTCCACAACTTAATGGGACCCTGTTTCAAAATAAAGAATTAAAAATAGGGTTGGAGGTATAGCTCAGAGGTAGAATGCCCCTGAGTTAAACCCCCAGTCTCAAAAAAAAAAAAAAAAAAAAGTAGCTTCCAGACCATGATGTTGGGTTTTGCTGGGGTGATCAGTGAGCATGGAGACTTCTACATCATTGGTGCACTAGGGAAGGAAGAAGGCATGAGGAAAAAATGCAAGAAGCAGAGATGAAGAAGCAGCAGAGAAGAGATACACACTTCGGAGGAGGGGAATCCACTCAGTCCAGCTTTGCAAAGGTCTCCAGCCATGCTCATTACTCTGAGAAGATGAAAGTAATGGGACAGTGCAAATTATCCAAGCTGGAAAACAAGATGAGTCAGAGGAACAAGAGGGAGAACCTAAAATTCTGCTAAGACTTGCATTATATGGTTCTGGCTGAGGAACAGAAGCCAGATTGAGACAGACAGACAGACAGACAGACAGGCAGACAGACAGACAAGGATAAGGGGGTGGAGGCTGGATCCTGGTCAGTAGCAATGCAGAGAAAGGATCTTTGCAAGACCTCTGCCCTCAATTTTGGGCAAAGATCTCTAACAGCCTTGTAATTCCTGAGCAATATGGCTTCTGATTGCATCTTTAGTTCTAATATTTGGTCTTTGACATGTGTTCCTGATACAGATCCTCTAATCTATTGGAATTTCCTAAGAGATAAGAGTGTCTTTGTCTCTAATGCGGCAACTCTTGGTAGATTCCTGTGCAGGAGCTTGTCACCAGAGACAGCAAGTCATGAATAGAAGACTGGAATTTGGGGCCCACCTCACTCCCAATTCTCTAGGAATGGTAGAAGACTGGAGATTCAATTAATTATTGACCATGCCTACTGGATGAAAACTCTGATAAAAATCTCTGAACTGCAGGGGTCAGAGAGTTCCCGGGTTGGTGAACACATCTACGTGTCAGGAAAGGTTTTTGGTGGGGACAGAAACCCTGCCATGCCTCATTCTACGTACTTCCTCATCTGCCTCTTCATTTGTATAAGAAGTCAGCAAAAGTAAGTGGACTGTTTTCCTGGGTTCTGTGAGCTACTCTAGCAAGGTATCAAACAGGAAGTTTGTAGCCAACTTGCATAGAAGTCGTGGGTAACCTGGGGGCCGAATCCCATCTCAGATGCCGTGTGGTAGACATAACATGGGGGATAGGCTTGTGGGACCCGGCCCATCTGGTCTGTGCTAACTTTGCACTTGACAGTGTCCAGATTAAACTGCAGGACATCCCGCTAGTGTCCACAGAGAATTAGAGAATCGCTTGGTTGGAAAATCTTGTCATATCTTGTCACAAAAATACTGAACTGAGTATAGTGAAGAAAAGTACATTTTTTTTTCCTATATTTAGATAGCAATGTCACCACTGTTGTGAGGGTACAACCCTAAAAAATAATGCAACCTATGTGTAATGGGGAAAGCCTCACCTTCCTCTAGAAAGTTCTCATATCAACGATCATAACAAGGGTATTGAATGAGGTGATTCTTTGCCGTCATTTCTCTCATTTGCATTTTCTTATTCTGTGCTTTAGTCTATAGTAAACCTGGCTATTTTGTCTACAGTAAATCTCGGACCTCTTAATTAATTTGTAATTATTTCCAAACATATAGACAACTACAGGGAATAATAAAACACAACATATTCTTATATGTCCCATTAATGTAATCCTAACAGTTTTGCCACATTTGCATCAATTCTATGTTTAAAGAAAATGTGTATAAAGGAACATGTTGAGCTTTCCTGATCCTATTTCTTTATCTTTGTTTGTGTGTGTGGTACTGGGGATTGAACCCAGGGACATTCTACCTCTTATCTACACACCAGACCTATTTATTTATTTATTTATTTATTTATTTATTTATTTATTTATTTATTTATTTATTTTGAAACAAAGTCTTGCTAGGTTGCTGAGAGTCTCACTACAGTGCTGAGGCTGTCCTCGAACCTGTGATTCTCCTGTCTCAGCCTCCCAAGTACTGGGATTACAAGTAAGTGTCACCATACCTGGCTCTTGATTCTATTTCTTTTCCTACAATTTAAAAAATGATGACAGCTGGGCATGGTGGCGCATGCTTGTAATCCCAGCATTTGGGAGGCTGAGACCGGAGAATCTGGGTTCAAGGCCAGCCTCAGCTACCTAGTGAGGTCCTCCACAATTTAGGGAGACCCTGTTTCAAAATAAAGAATATGAAATAGGGCTGGGGGTATAGCTCAGAGGTAGAATGCCCATGAGTTCAATCCCCAGTACTGCAAAAATAAATAAATAAATAAATAATAAAAAATGATGACTATTCTGACTTCAGTTTTGATGATCAACATGCACATTTTCCATCTTTAAAAAACGTGTATGCATCCCTAAGTTTCTATTTTTAAATGTTTTGTGAGTTACAAGGTATGTTAGAGTCCATTCATATTTACTGTTTTCATAGTATGAATACACAATGTAGTTATCCATTCTATTTTAATGGGCAAATCTATTTTTGCAATCTTATACCAATACAAAAAAAAGTTACAAATAAATTCTGGGAGACTGGTGTCAATGCTGCCTGACTATAACAATCACCTGGGGATTATTTTTTTAAATCTAGATAGCCTATCCTAGAGCTATGCATGTCATTTTGGTTTTACATCATGGCAGACCTAGAAAACAGTATTTATATGATGCACTGGGGTAATGAACAAAGCTTTCCCATAGATTATAAAAGAGGTCCAGCCACTCCACCTCACCAAGCACACCCAACCACCCAACCACCCCAAAGGACTGCAAACTTTTCATAATTTCTAGCACAGTAATGTGCCAGTAATACTGGCTGAGAAGCTCTTCCTACAATAGAGATTCTCATATTCAACCACACATTACAATCCACTGGGGAGTTTTTAAAAATCTTCCATATCCAGGCTGTGCCAAATTAGAATATCTGGCAATAAAGATCAGGATACTAGTGCTTTTCTTCAAAAACTCCCATGTCATTCCAATACACAGCTAAGGTTGACAACCATGTTGGGTAGTTATTTCCCAAACTCCCCAGACTATGCAAATTACCTGAAGCACTTGCCTATCTCCACTCCCCAAATTCTTTAATGGTCAGCCTGCAAATCAGTACACTCGAAAACATCTCAGGCATATACCTAGAAGCAAAATTGCCATGACTGAAGTGAACAATGCTGAGAGGGCTCCTTTAAAGCTACTTGAAAGCTCTTATTTGTTGTAGCAATAAATTCAAACAAACACCTTTCCAGATAACATCCATGTCTAAGTGGCCATTCTGACCTTTTTATTTCTGGCTGGAATCAGAAAAATGAGTTCAGAAGTCATCAGGAAAGAATCCTGGCTTTCTGAGGGGCTTAGTAATATGACTCTTTGCTTGGGTTACCATATGCATACAATATTATCCACAGTGCCTGGAAATAACCTATGAGATTCTAACCACAGAAATGTGTCTTAAGTTTTTTTAAGAGACTATAAAAATCATTGGTAGAAAATAGACTCTAGAGCCAGACTGCCTGGAAAATCCTGGTTCTTTGAATGTCTGGCCGTGTGATCACAAGCAACACACTGGATCTAGCTAAACCCAGGGTCACCCTTTCCTAATAGTAGTTACAACAGTAACAGTACCCACCTTCATGTCACTGTCATGAAGCTTAAATAGAAAAATAAATATAAGGGACTAGAAGTAAAGTGCTTAGTAAAGATTTGTTACTAATACCAAATGACACTTCTTAGTTCTCTCCTCATTCAGGATTTTTTTTTCAAGAATTCTTCCAATTTTCACCCATTACATTACTATTCCTTTATTGTTATGGAAATAAAAAAATGAACTGTAAAAGTATCAAATTTCGAATCTTCGAATCTAGATGTGGTGGCACACCTCTGCAATCTCAATACTTAGGAGCTGAGACAGAAGGCTCCCAGATTCAAGACCAGCCTTAGCAATTTAACTAGACATTCAGTAACCTAATGTCACCCTGTTTCAAAACAAACAAACAAAAATTTAAAAAGAGCTGTGGGTATAGTTCAGAGGTAGATTGCCCCTGGGTTCAATCCCCAGTATTGTGCACGAGTGCACGTGTGTGCGTGTGTGTGTGTGTGTACACACACACACACGCACACACACACACACACACATATACACACAGACTAAAAAACTCTTAAGCATTTTATCAGAAAAAATTCTGTATATTTAAAAAACATTAAAAGCTTTTTTTCTCCATTTTTGCCACCATCAGTAAATAATGTTGAGAGAGATATTAATTTAATAATAATACATGGATTCAATTTTTTTCAAAAGATGCCTAGGTCTTGGTACCCCATAATCTACTTTAACAACTTATTGTGGAGTTAAAATAACCCCTTCAGGCAGGAAATTCTTCTTCATGTCAAAGTTTATTTGGTTGTGCTGAACTTTAATCCTATTTTCTCTAGGTTTGGTTTTTGTGCCCATTTTAGAAAATGGGACTTGTGATAACTATTATTACATAGTACTGACTGTAGAAAGACTTTAAATCTTTAAAAATTACCCTAGAATGTTACAATATGTTTCCTTTTGAGTTAAATGCCATAAATAAGAGGGGCTTTTAAAGAAATGCTAAAAGAAATACTATTTTGGAATAATTTTAGCCATACAGTAGATCCCACTATAAACCCTAAGATCAGGATTCTGAAAATATCTGTGTGAATTCTGACCCTAATGTTAATATAAACAGAATACACATGCAACCAGCGATTATGACGAACCATTTCTGAGTCCAATATTTAGAAGGAATGGATGAGCTGATAATCTAGCAGATATAAAAACAGGGTCAAATTGTAAAATTTGCTCACTTATGATATTTGGAATTGTTTAGTGCTTTGCCTTGTCCCTGAGAAGCAGCTGGTCATCTGAAACCATCTGGTCTTTTGTACTGGATAGAAAGATGTCACAGGCAAAGTGTTTCAAAGTCATTGCTATGAAGCAAACAAACGTGAGACCTAAGAAATTCAGAGAAAACTACCCCAAAAATATATCTCCGACATCTTTATTGCCTAGGACAACTTCATATTATGAAAGCTAAGTGTAGTTATCGTGCATTGAAAGTAATTAATGCAAAAATTCTTTCCTCTCCAGGATGTGAAGAATTTAGGTCATTTCAGATCGGATAATGTCTATGTTAATTCTGCAAATCCCACAGGATCCAGGTCAGAGATCTACATGCTGCAGGAAAGGAAAACATAATTTTAGATAACACTTGAAGATGATTATTATAGTAACTACAATGATGGCATGCCTTTTATTTATGTCAATTCACAAAGAAAAGTCACTGTCCTTTTTTTTTTTTTCTTTTTTCTTTTTTTGCGGTACTGAGGACTGAACCCAGAGACATTCTACTTCCGAGCTATACCCCCAGCCCTATTTTTTATTCGTTGTTGTTGAAAATAGGTCTCACTAAGTTGCAGAGGGCCTCACTAAGTAGCTGAAGCTGGCTACGAATCTGCAATCCTCCTTTCTCAGCCTCTCAAGTACTGGGATTTACAAGCGTGCGCCACCATGTCTGGCACTCCTTTTTAAAATATAAAATGGAAAAAGTATATTCTACTAGTCATGCATCGTTTGAAAAAATCTACCAAAATGAATAAAATTCTGTGTGAGCACTTTGCTTGTAGAAGCTGAGTTTCACCAAGGGTAAATATTTATATTATATATCCATCTATGTACTTCTTATATTTTATAATTTTGTGTGCATATGCTTTTCTTTTTCTTTTTCTTTTGTTGCTGTTTCTTTGTTTTGTTTTGCTTTTTAGTGTTTACCTTGATGATTTCTCTTATCTCATCTAATTTCTAAGTCCATTTTCTCTTAAGTATATCTAAAGCCCAACCACTTCTCTCCATTCCACTGCCAATATGCTGGTCCCGTGACCGTTATCTGTTCTACCTGCTCTCCTGTATTCCCCATTAGTCTATACTCCACAGAGCAGCTAGACTGAGCCTTGGAAAGTGCAAATGGGATTACATCTGTTACGGTTTAGATGTAGACTGTCCCCTAGAAAAGCTCACATATTGATGTTCAGAGTTGATACAATGAGGGCTGCAATCTCGTCAATGTGTAAATCAACAGTGATCTATTTGTTAGGTGGTAAACTAGGCAGGGATGTGGCCTGAGGAGGTGGGTCACTGGGGGTGTGGCCTGAGGAGGTGTGTCACTGGGGGTGTGGCCGGAGGAAGTGCATCACTGGGTGTGGCCTGAGGAGATGCGTCACTGGGGGTGTGGCCTGAGGAGATGCGTCACTGGGGGTGTGGCCTCCGGGACTGTGCTTGTGCCCTTGAATCCTCTCTACTGCTTGGCCTCCATGATGTGAGAACAGAGCAACAGAGCACCTACTCTTTCGGTTTTTTTTTTTTTTTTTTGGCGGTACTGGGGATTGAACCCAGGGGCATTCTACCTCCAAGCTACACCTCTAGTCTCATTTTTTATTCTTTATTTTTGAAACAAGGTCTCACAAAGTTGTAGAGAGCCTCACTTGGTAGAGCTGAGGATGGCTGAGAAACCAGATCCTCCAGTCTCAGCCTCCCAAGTACTGGGATTACAAACCTGCACCACCACGCCCGGCTGAACACTTACTCTTTTTATCTCTCTCTTTCTCCCTTTCTCTGCCTCCCATTGTCGTGCCCAGAGCTCCAAAAATCTAACCTGCCTAACATGGACTGAACCCATAAATTCTCCAAAACTCTCAGCAAATAAATTTTCCTTCCTCTAAGTTGCGGTGGTCAGGTGCTTTGGACCACAGCAATAAGAATGCTGGCTGAAATAGTGTCTTTTCCCCACTTAAAGTCACCCAGTGGTTTCCCAAATCAGATAAAGTGAACTGAAAATACCATCAAGACTCTGCAGGAGCTGGCCCTAGAGCCACTTTTGGTAAGTGGGACAGGAACTGCTGTTTGCCTTTTCACGTCAATCCCCGACTCTGTCCTTACAACTGTAGCCCCAGTTTTGCCAAGATTGGAAGTGTTCCCAGTTTTCACAAGTCTGAGTTGGCTACCAGCTTGCAGTCAATGACGTGTGAGTGGATATACATCACAAGGGACTTCCTTCAAGTTTCCAATTAAGTGTCATGCTCAAGAGAGCTTCCCTAAGCATCCAATGCAAAATGAGACACCCTGCCGTCACTCTCTGTCATGAAATCCCGCTTCTTCATAGCACTCACTGATTACAAAGTGTAATTATAGCATGTATTTGTTGGTTTGTTCACGTCTAACTCTTCTGCAAGATCTGTGATGGCTATTTCTAACTTATTTACAGCTAGATAGTGTCACCTCTTTCAGTATGGTACTAGATAAATATTTGTGGCAAAAGAATGCATAAAATAATTCATTTTATAAATAATTACCAAGCAGTATAAATTATATAATAAGCCATTATGCCAATGAACATCTGTCACACATTTATTTTGGCTAAGGTATTAGACTTGGTGATGTAGGAGAAATAGTAAATATAGCATGACTCATGTCTCTAAGGATGACAGAGACTAGTGCAAAAAATGCATGGCTACAAACAACTATAATGGATTGTAGGTGTGGTAAGCATGATACAGATACTATTGGATCTCAAAGAAGAGAGAAATCCCTATTGGAAAGAGACAGGGGAGAGTTGATGTCTAACTTGATGGTAAAGTTTAGTATTATTTTAGTGGAGGTAGGAAATGAGGATGAACAGGTGAGAGGAGAAAGTGCTCAGAGAAAACTCAAAAGGCACTTTCAGAAAAGTCAGGTATGTGAGTAATAGGGACCAGCTTATCAAAAGCAAAATAAATGCAAATAATTATATCATTCCTATGTGTTTCATTCCTTTAACCCCTCACTGTGGCCATCCTGGTGATGACATAGTTTGGCCTAATGGATAACTATGTCTCATAAAGTTGATTTACGAAAATATACCATAAAGAAAAAAGAGAAAGGAAACACGATATGGGATCCAAAAATTCTATCGAAGTCTGCAGGGGCTGGAAAAATTGACACTATTAAAATTATATCTGCCCAAATTGCGAATCAGTGCAGACAGACAGGAAAAATATATCATAGGGGTGAGGAGACAGATGAGCTGTTTAACAAAAAGGTTAAAAAGGGAGGAAAGAAGAGAGTACAGCTTACAGAAAGGGTGAGGGGTGAAAGTAGTTTATCTTGGAATTCTGTGATCTCTCTGTAGTTCTTTTTTCTAAGCGCCCCTTTGGCTCCATTTAGCAAAGCACCAAGGCCAAAGGGAAAGTATAGAAAAAGTTGGACCTAAGAATCAAGTGTTAGTTTGCCAAAAATCTGATAATACACACACACATATCCATGCATTCATGAAAAATTTCAAAACATTATAAAAATGCATTACAATGAATGGCCATTTCATATGTATCAGTTGTAAAAAATTCATGAACTGCTTTGCAATTAGCACAAGTGAAAGGGGTATGCATATGTGTACATGTATGTGCTTATACAGACAGGTGTAAGGATATATTATATATAATTATGTGGAGCTGTTTTATGTACACTATAGTTTGGATACTGAATGTCTTCCAAAAGCCCGGGTGTTAGAGGTTGCCCCCCACCCCCACCCCAGGGTCATGGCGTTTGTAGGTGGTAGAGCCTTGAGGATTACCCATGAGGTAGGCCCTTATTGGCACTAGGTTACTAGGGATATGACTTGAAAGGGATTGTGAGTTCTGGTCTCTCAGATCCTCTCTGATTCTTGGCTTGTTCTGATACGTGCCTCTACCGTCTCCCCCCCCACCATCATTGCTTCCTGGTGCCCTTGCCAGAGGCTCAAAGTAATGAGGCCACATAATCATCTACTGGAACTTCCAGAACCATTTACTAAATAAATCTTGTCTCTTTATAAGTTAACTGCTTCAAGTATTTTGATGCAGTAATTCAAGACTGACCAATACAATACACATATATATTCATATATATATATGCCAAAACGTATTTCAAAATGTCTTACACAGCTCATAAATTTTGTTACCCATTGCATTATTTGATTCTCATGATACCTTTGAGAAATAAACAGTGTTTTTCCTTATTTTATTAGATATGGAAACAAACATAAAGCGATGATGTCACTCGCCTAAAGGAATAAGTCAGTTCATGCCAAAAGCAAAGTGGAAGCAAGAGGGAATCCAGCAATCTTTTTTTTTTTATCACATTTAGAACAGCACAGAGGCATCTCATCTTGGAGCAGGTGGAATGATGATTAAGGTGGTGTCTCACATATAATAATGCCGTCCTAGATTTATACATCACATTTCTTCCAAAGGGTTTGCAGATATTATCTCATTTGTCTTCCAACATCCCTGAGAGATAAGTAGAGGCAGGTAGGTTCATCTGCATTCCCCAAGATGGATTATCTGAGGCAAGGAAGGGTGAAATCATGCTGAGATGCTGAGCTCACGCAGTGCTCAGACCAGAAGGGAAGCCGGTGTTCCCAGCCTTGCGCTTTCGCTGCTGATCCAGTAACAGAATTGTGTGAAGGAAAGTGTCAGGGACAGGAGAGTGAGGTGGGGGGATTCCAGAAGAGAGATATGCTATTTAATCATCCTAACATCTCCTTCTGGTGCTTCTGTCCATAGAAATAAAGAGAATAAGTAACAGTATTTTAAATAGGATTTTCCCTTTAGTTCCAAATTCATGATTAATGTTCAATGATAAGCGTGAAAAGAATAATAGTACTCTATATCCTAAAAAGAACTGCAGACAATAGGGGTCCCTCATCTTCAGGTGTAGCTGAAGTAGACTTAGTCTTGCTAACCTCCTGACTTCCTGTTCCTATCTATTAAAAAAAAAAAAAAACTGAAAAAGTATACAGGGAAGAAGTCATCAAAAGATGTACATTTTGAGAATAAGTCCTTCATCTCATGGAATATAAAACCACCCCCACCCAACATGCTAAATAAAAGGTATCTAAAAGTATCCCTAATAGATATCGGGGTCCCTGCATCTCGTTGGTTTCTATACGTGGTATTCCTGATTGTCCCTGTGTCCATCTAAGCCAAGTCAAAGCAAATAGAAAAGTAGACATCCAAGAGGGACTTTAGATAATGGAGGAGGAACCCCGGTGGAGTGAGGGGAGGCAGTCTAGGGGAGGGTGGTGGCAGTTGTGGGGAGAATCAATGAAGAAAAAACTTCCATGGGCATTGTGTACATACGTGAGAACACCAACGCCAACCTCAAGATCCTGTATGGGGAAGGGAGCTGTGGGGAAGGAGCGGGGCGGGGGGGAGCCCCCAAGTGCTGTGTGTGTATGTCACCATCACCATGAGCTACATTATGACGTGAGACTAGAATGCACCCATAAACATAAAAAGAGACAAAGGCAGAGAAAGGAGCTTTCAGCATTGCACTTTGTACCTCAGTATTTGGTTCCCATGGTCAAGGGACATCCAGGAAGAAAAGGTGGACGGAGATTGCTTTACCAGGACCCTGCACAAAAGAACTGGTGGCCAGGTGAGGGGCCTCACATAGCAAGAGGCTACAGGGTGTGTCCACAGTATCGGGGACAGGAGAAGGAGAGCATAGGATCCCTCCAACAAATTATTCCCATGAGAGATTTAGCTAAGAAACTAGCAAACCATATTGAGAGGCCGTAGCAACCAACAAAACATCACAGCAGCACCAATCATGTAAGAGACAACTTGCTTCGTCTTCTCCCTTCACACTTTATCACACAAGGAAAACAAGAGGAGGCAGGTATCTAACGCCTGCCAACCAATCCTCACCTCCAGCAGAGGAGCAGATCAGCAAGCATGGCCCGGCCCCTCCCCTTGTATCCAGGAGCCCGGAGCTTGGCCCAGGGTATCAGAAAGGAAATGGTGTTACAAAGGTCAGAATCCTGTTATACAGGAGGTGAAATTGGCATTTTCAACTGGACAGAATTTGAGTAATGGGAAATGACATGAAGGTGGTGGGATCTGCCTGGGATGTTAAGGGATCTGCTATCCAGCCAGGATGAGGAATTTGACATAACGTAATAGGGAGGGGAGCAAGAGCTGGTGAAAAAGAAAAGCATTTCATGTGTGTTCCCCACTGAGCTGAGCCTTCTCAATAAACTAGACACATGCAGATGCAAAAATCAACTGCGACCATGGAGGAGGAACGTCTGGCTTTCACTGTGAATGGAGAATATTATTTACACTTCTCCCCAGAAATGATTTACTACAGTAGAAACAAGCCCTAAGTACGAGGTGGAAGCAATACAAAGAGAGCCAGGTTTGCAGCTCTCTCTGTCAGCACTACTTGCAGTTTTCAGATTCCTTCTTTAGTGCACAGTTGAGGAATCTGGAGAGGTTTACACTTGACGCTACGAGGAACATTTATTTCAGGCATGTTGTGCCGTCAATTAACTGCGATGTGTATTCACAATGTTAGTCATTTCACACTGCAGCTCATTAGAATGCGTGAGCCTTGTAAAAGCAGCCAAGTTGCAGGGAGGCATAAAACCATAAAGCATATTTATAGATCATACATAACTCTTATTTATTTTTTATTTATCATTTTTATTTATTTATTTGGGGTTTTCTACCTCTGATGACACCCCCAGCCCTTTTTAGTTTTTTCCTTTGAAACAGGGTCTCACTAAGTCACTGAGGGCCTTGCTAAATTGCCGAAGATGGCCTTGAACCTGTGATCCTCCTATCTCAGCCCCTCAAGTACTGGGATTACAGGCTTGTGCCACCATGCCCCATTATTTTTTAAATATTAAATGTTTCCAGTGGTTTTACGCTTCAGATTATTAATGCTAGTCGAAAAAAGCCAACTCATTTCCTCACTTACTCAGGGTAACTTCCATTTGACCCTCCATCCTGAGTGTGTAAATTGACCTGCTAATGGTGTCAATTCAACACTAATTTTGAAAAGTGTTTTCCCGCCATTTTGAAATGATACCCATAAATTGGGCACAAAGGATGAAAAAGAAAAATGGCTCTAATAAAGTGTTATTAGAGGAAGCAATTTCTAATTTAAAATGCTCATTAATTAAATTCCAGCATGAGGAAAACTAAAGTAAATCAGACAAGTGCAAAAAAGGGGAAATAGAGTGAAACATAATTATTTAAATGACTATTTCAGTCTACAGGAGAAATCGTGACTCAATAATCTATGTGCAGCTTAACAAGCTGCCTGATGCAGTGAAATAAGAGAATTCAGTGTGAATTTAATTCCATTCAACTGAACAAGGATTTTTTTAAGCATCCCATAGGAATAAGTAAATGTGTTGAGGACTGATCAAAACTCAGAACTGCAGAGATAAATAAGACATAGTCAAGAGGGAGGAAGGAATGGAAGTTTGAAGATATCACCATCAGCCAAATGCTATGTAATGAACCAATATATTCACCGGCTAAAAGCACAGTCATTTGCTGCACCAGTCAGGGCCTGATAAGAAACAGGCTGCATACTCGAAATGCTGTCACTGAAAAGGACTGAAGGAAGGGACCATTTATAAAGGCATAGGAGGGTCAAAGGGCACAGGAAGTGCCTGTGAAGCACTAGAGAATAGAGCTGTAGTGGTCCAAACTCTCTACCACTGGTGGGAAGGAGCCGTGTTTACTAGGAACCTGCTGAGAGTTGGAGCCAGGAGTGGGGCCAGAGGACCTCCTAGGACCTGCCTCAGGAGAGAAAGGCAGCTGGAAAGGGGAGGAGGCTGCAGGTAGCTGCATTTCTTTCCCTTCCCACGTTCTCATCTCTGGTAAGGCCTCCCACTGGCTTGACCCACTGGGAAGCTGAAAGCAAAGGAGCTCAGGGGCTAAGACCCAAGAGGTCAGAGCACCAGAGAAGAACTGGTGTAAGGTGAGGGAGGGAAAAGAGAACAAAATGGTTTATTTGGTAAAATGAAATTTAGACTATAGTAAGCCAGACTTCTCTGAATCAGTGGTATGAGGTCTCAGAAACCTGTCTTGACATCAAAAGAAGGTAAAATATTCAGTAAAGAAAAACAGGTTTTGAAGACCATCTTAAAATGCTCCAGTTTTCAGGATACCTGAGATCCTGACATCAAGAGACCATATCATTGATTATCATTTAGAAAGTACTGAGCTAGACATGGTGGCTCATGCTGACAATCCCAGTATTTGGGAGGCTGAGACAGGAGGATCACAGATTTGAGTTCAGCCTGCCTCAGCAACTTTAGTGAGACTCTCAGCAACCTAGTGATACCCTGTTTCAAAATTAAAAAATAAAAAATAAAAAGGGCTGAGGGTGCAGCTCAGAGGTGGAATGCCTCTGGGTTCAATCTCCAGTACCAAAAAAGAAAAAAATTACTGGACAACAGAAAACATAAACTCCCTTTTGCCCAGTGGTCCTTGGAACAGGATGCATAAATGTAAACTTCTTTGATTCAAGAGGCACATTCTCTTTTGTAGCTCTGAAATCCATGCCTCCATCTTCCCTTATTTATTTATTTATTTATTTATTTATTTATTTATTTATTTATTTTTTTGCGGTACTGGGGATTGAACTCAGGGGCATTCTACCTCTAAGCTATACCCCCCCAGCCCTATTTTTTATTCTTTATTTTGAAACCGGGTCTCACTAAGTTGCGGAGTGCCTCACTAGGTAGCTGAGGCTGGCCGCGAACCCGGATCCTCCGGTCTCAGCCTCCCGAATGCTGGGATTACAAGCGTGCGCCACCACGCCCAGCTTCCCTTATTTTTTGATAATGATTTTGCCAAACAATAGAGGCATTTAACTAACAAACAATCCTCCATCATACAAAGGTGTAAATGGAGCAACTGCAAGCTAAATTCTTTAAAAACCTTGAAACATGTCCTTATTAACACAAGGGTTCATGTTTTCTTTCAGGAAAATGCTGATTATATAACTGATAACCTTCTTTGACTGAGCTTTCCTTTGAATCCTTGTGAGAAAATTCTTTTTGTACAATGAGTTTCCAAGGCTCCTAGTCTCAGCTTCAACAAATGCTATTCATTTCTTTTATCACATGTGAACTCAGGAGTTTTGTTTTTTCTATTTTACATCATCAAATGGAATTACCAACACCTGGGATGTTTCTAATTTGCTTGTCTTGTATGAATGTCATATATCTTTTCATTGATTAATATTTTAGATTAGCATGTAGGTGTGTGTTGCCTGTCATTAGAGGACATCTAATTTGACTTCATGAAGTAGTTTGAAGATGGAGATGTGAACTTTCTTTAGAACAAAATTCCTTAGAACTCCCTACTTCTCCAATTCAGCTTTTATATACTGTATAATTTCTTACATAGTGTCAGATATTGGACAGTAGTAATAAAAACATCACATATGTGGAAGTCTTGGTATGTTACAAACACTACCAAGGGCTCACTCCATACTAGGAACAATGCATGAGGCAAGTCCCATTCCTGTCTCTCCTTGCTATATCACTGCATATGGTTTGGGCATTTGCCCAGATTCTACTCTGCTCTGAGTTAAAAGGCTATGGTTTCTCTTATGAGTTGAACCCTTGGCCATAGTCAGCAAACCACGGCAACAGAAAGCAGAGTGTTGGAAATATTATACATCAAATCTTCTGAGTGAACAAATAAAGGGAAGCCCATCATCTAGAGTACTTTTCTATCCTCTGTATTAAGATACCCAAACATAATAAAAGCTTACTGTTATATAAAATGAATTCTACTAAGTCATGTTTCCTTTTAAGCCATGTAAGCGCTTCAGAATCAAACAATAGAAATCATTCACAAATCTGAAGTCACTCCTTAATACTGTGCTCACTACTTACTAAGTTTGGGCCACTAGGGAAAGAGACGTGTGTGCCAGACTAAGGAGCTTGGATTCTTCTTTATACAGAGAAAAGGAAGAAGAGGGGATGCCCAGAAGAAGGAAAACAGAGAGAGACAGAATTGAAGAAAGTATGGAGGGAAGGGAGTTTGGAGAAATGAGGAAAGGTAGGGAAAAAAAAGTAATAAACTTGGAAGTTAAGTGCTCACCTAAAGTACAAGGGGTTACTTTCATTTGGGTAACCCCAGTTCTTGGTGCTTAAATATCAGCTGTACTCTTGGGTTTTTTTGTTTTTGTTTTTTGTTTTTTAATTGGTGCATTGTAATCATAAATCTTTGTTAAGTACAAGCAGATAAAGTTATATATGTACACATTTCTCATTTAACCCCTTCCCCAATTCCTACCCGACTCCCTTGCCCTCTCTCCTTCTCAAGTTCAGTTTAGTGACTGACTTTGATATATTTGTGCATTAGGGTGCCCCACCCCACCCATCCCCTTCAGTTAAGTCAACTTCTTTGCTTATCTAGGGTCTTTCCTTTCTCATCTGGAGACCCTCTTATGCCCCATCTTCTCCCTAGCATTCGCACATTAGGGAGAACATATGCTTTTTTACTTTTTGTTACTAATCGCATTTAACATAATGTTTTCCAGTTGCATCCATTTCCTTGCAAATAACATGATTTTGTTCTTCTTTATGGCTGAGTAAAATTCCATTGTGTACAGATCCCATAGTTTTGTAATTCATTCATCTGTCGATGGACATCTTGGCTGTTTCCATAGTTTGGCAATTGTGAACTGTACAGCTGTAAACACACATGTGTTGGTCTGATAGTTTGGTTTCCATTCTTTTGGGTAGATACCCAGAAGTGATATTGCTGAATCATATGGTAGGTTCATTCCCATTTGCCTGAGGATCCTCCATACTGTTTTCCAAAGTGGTTGCACTAATTTGCAATCCCACCAACAATGTATTAGGGTTCCCACTTCTCCACACCCTCACCAGCATTTGCTCTTGTTTGTGTTTTTTATGATTGCCATTCTGATTGGAGTTAGGTGAAATCTCATGGAAGTTTTGATTTGCATCTCTCTGATTGCTAATGATGTAGAACATTTCCTCAGACATTTACTGGCCATTTGTATTTCTTCTTTTGTGAGGTGTCTATTTAGATCCTTTGCCCATTTTTTTATTGGGTTATTTGTTTTCTTAGCTGTGAGTTTCTTGAGTTCTCTATATATCCTAGATATTAGTCCTCTATCAGAAGAGTATCTGGCAAAATTTTTCTCCCACTCTGTGGGCTCTCTGTTGAGGTTCTTGATAGTTTCTTTTGCTGCACAGAAGCTCTTCAGTTTAGTGCAATCCCATGTATTGATCTTCCTTTGAGTTGCTTGTGTTTTTGGGGTCTTGTTGAGAAAGTTTTTACCTGTGCCTATGTGTTGAAGTGTTGGCCCTATGCCCTCTTCAAGTAGCTGCAAGGTCTCTGGCCTGACTTCCAGGTCTTTGATCCACCTTGAGTTGACTCTTGTGCAGGGTGAGAAAGTGGGATGTATTTCCATTTTCCTGCATATGGTTAACCAGTTTTGCCAACACCATTTGTTAAAGAGGCTATCTTTTTTCCAATGTATATTTTTGGCTCCTTTGTAAAAAATCAGTTGACTGTAAGCATGTGGGTCTGTTTCTGAGTCTTCTATTCTGCTCCATTGGTCTATGCATCTGTTTTTGTGCCAATACCATGCTCTTTTTATTACTGCGGCTTTGTAGTATACTTTGAAGTCAGATATTGTGATGCCTCCTACGTGGTTCTTGTTGCTGAGAACTACTTTGGCTATTCTGGGATTTTTGTTGTTTCAAATGAATTTAAGGACTGATTTTTCTATGTCTGTGAGGAGTGACCTTGGTAATTTCATGGGTATTGCATTGAATCTGTAGATCACTTTTGGGAGGATGGCCATTTTGATGATTTTTATTCTGTCTATCCAAGAGCATGGAAGATCTTTCCATCTTCTAGGGTGCCTTTTTCTGTCTCTCTCTTTCTTTTGTTTTGTTACTGATTATTAAATCCAGAGGTGTTCTACCTCTGAGCTATACCCCCAGCCCTTTATTTTATTTTATTTTTAAACAAGGTCTCGCTAAGTTTCTGAGGTTGACCTTAAACCTGTGATCTTCCTGTACCTCTCAAGTACTAGGATTATAGGCATGTACCACTACACACAGCTGATTTTTTCTCCTTGTTGGATACATTAACAGATTCATTTAAAGAGAAAACAAAATAGCTGCTGAGACCATCACCTCATATTCTAATGAGGATTTACTTCTCCAGTATTTCCAGGAGGGAGAGAGAAAAAAAAAAATACCAGTGGATCCGATAGTGTCTCATTTGTCTGGCTTAGATCACATGCCTAGGAAATTCAGGGCAGAACATCTTGACATATCAATAGCAACAGACATATTAATTGCTTAAACAATACTGGATTTGGGAAAGTTAAATGTTCAAGATCACAGTTAATATATACTCAAATCCAAGTTTGTTCATCTCCGGTGTCTGTCTTCCAGATACAAATACGTGCTTTCATAATAGTCAATTACTAGCCTGGGACCATGTCTCGCATTTTGCTTTGAAAAACTACCCTCTCTTAAGAAGCACAGTAAACCCCTGCACAATGAGTCCTCATGGAGTTTCTGAAACTCTTTTAGATTTTCCTTCAAAATAAATCACCCTAATAAAAGTAGTTCACACTTTCCGTGATTTCTCACATCTTATAGCTATGTAATATAATGCTGCACACTGGGAAAAAAAAAGAAAAGATTAAGAAAGTTATAATAAAGGCAGATAATAGTACATGCATTTGGTTCTGCAATGGAAAAGGGGAGAGGGGACTGGGAGACAAGTGGATGATGGACTGGTCTTCCTTCCCCGGTCCTTACTTCATTCCCAGCATTACTTCTGACAGCTGGTAGTGTGCCTCTGAATGAGAAGCCTAGCCCGTTCTCGAAGATAAAAAACAAAGCCAGTGACAACCTGGCCATTCCTATCATCAGCAGACATATTTTCTCTCCAGGAAGGAGCAATGAGCGGAGGTTTCTAGTTCAGGAAGAGAAGTCCTGAATGTGTTCACTACACTGACTCTTGCTAGCTTGATATCACCGCAAATAGTTTCTCACATGATTGCTTCTTTGGATTTTTACTTCCATCTACACTCTGAATCAAGGGCTTGCCCCCTGTACCTGCCTCCAAAATAAATAAACACAGACATACCTACACCCAAGGGCATGCAGTGCACTTCCCCTATGGACTAGAAATATGGAAGGTTTTATGCTGAATCATTTCTATTCTTTGCCAGAACAAGGATTGGTCTCAAATAGCTGCTGGCTTGAACAATTACTATTTTGAAAATCTAACTGTATGTGATATGGCAGAGTAGAAAGAGCCCTGATTGAAGAGCTAAGCCCGGTATCTGTCATAAATTCTATCTTTGCATCTCTATTGAATAGATTGCTGCCCTTTCATAAAGCAGAAAGTGTTTGAGAAGATGAATAGAGTAACAATGTTTGACCTTTTGAGGTTCTGAAAACCTAAGATAATGAATCTCAAATTCTTAGAGGAAAATATGTGACATTGTCAGAATTGCTCCCTTTGAGACTTAAAATACACAACCGGAAAAAAAAAAAAAAAAAAAAAAAAAAAAAAAACCCTTGTTGAAAAATATAATAGATATCTAGACAATAAATATGACTTTCCCTGTTACTTAATGGTCATTCGAGAATGTAGTGATTAAGAAGAGTTAGGAAGAGCACAGACTCTGGAGCTTAATGGTCTTATTCAAATTTGAGAACTTGTGTTTAATAGCTCTGTGACTCTGGAAACACTGCTCCATCTCTTATTATCTGGGAAGTGGGGATGATACTAATGCTATGTAGCACCTCGTGAAGTCTGGTAAAGACTGAGCAAACATGTAAAGCCTAGAGAATGGTGTATGATACTGAGCAGTGCTATGAAGTGAGTGAGCTGATATACTGGTAAGGATAAGTATGGTTACAAGTTTAAAATATAAATAGGTTAACTGAGACCTGTATGCATGTATGCCTCTACCAGCTTGTACCTCACAAAGGTGTATGATTACAATGGACCAATACAATGTTTTTAAAAAAGAAAAGGCATTGTATACATTAAAAATAAATAAAAAATAAATAAATAGCAGTGTGAGATGGTACACCCCTATAATCTCAGCTACTTGTGAGGCATAGGAAGATAGATCTAGCCCAGGAGTTGGAGACCAACCTGGGTAACCTAATTAAAAAATAGATATGTATATAATAGATAGATAGATAATAGATAGACATATATGTATATAGAAAAATAAACATTTGAACATAAATATGTAAGGTATAGATTCATTAAGGAAATTCCTTTACTATATTCCCAGGTGAGACTTTTTCTTTGGTAATTGTTAGACAAAAACCAAAACTTTTCTTAAGGTTAATTACAGCTCTAAGATATAAATACATACTGCATAATACTACAAAGACCAGCAGCAACAGCAACTAGTCTGCAGTTGTACCATGAACAGCGACTGTACTATGGGCATTCTACTAAGCTTTGCAATAATGATCTCATTTTGTCCTTAAAAACAGCCTGTGCAAAAGATACTCTAATTGTTCCCTATTTTTATAATGAGTGAACTAAGGCCCAGTGAGGTTGAGAGACTGGCTTACAGGACCAAAGAATGTGGGAGCCCGGATCTAATCCCGGTTGAAGGACGGCCACAGCCCAGTCATAACCATGTCAGAGATGTTGTTCTAAGCAAAGATGCTTTTGTCATGCTCACATTTTTTTTTCTTATAGTTTTTGTCAATGATCCAGATTTCTTAACAAAACTCATTTAAGGAGCCGGGCGTGATGACGCATGCTTGTAATCCCAGCATTCGGGAGGCTGAGACCGGAGGATCCGGGTTCGAGGCCAGCCTCAGCTACCTAGTGAGGCACTCCGCAACTTAATGAGACCCGGTTTCAAAATAAAGAATAAAAAATAGGACTGGGGGTGTAGCTCGGAGGTAGAATGCCTCTGAGTTCAATCCCCAGTACCACAAAAAAAAAACAAAAAAAGAAAAAAAACAACCTCATTTAAGTAAATATTTCTGAAAATGTAGAATGAAAGACATTTTAATCAAGGAGGGGAGTACCACATGCTACTGCTGAATGTCAGTTCTGACATTTCTCTCCCATTCTTCCACATGCTTTTTTAAAATCATATTTATCCTGAATTCCTGGATTTTTTTTCAAACTAGACAAAATTATCTTTTTACTGATCTTGTTATAAATATTGAGATATGACTAGACATCGTTGATCTTTTTATGTTCTTTGAGGAAGTCATAGTATTAGTGATCTCATAACACAATTTACTTCTCACCAGAATTCCAAAACACAAGCTGAAAAATAATTCTCCCACTTGTTTTCCAAATGATGTGGATCCTAAACAGCCTTTTTATGATTGCTGTCTTGGAAATGTGATCCAAAGGAAAGACTGTGGCATAAATAATACCACAGAAATTTCACAATTTGAATTTAAAAAATAAAACAAACACAATTAATGGATTTCTTGGTAATTGGACTGACCAAATTGCCAAGAAATCTTTGGTTCTCTGTTCTGTAACCTCCACCTACCTACTGACCCAGAATTTCTGGTGACTCACCACCAGAAATTTGGTGGCTTAGATAGTATCTACAAATGTGCTCAGACACCCTCAACTAAAACACTCTTTCTCTGTGTTCACTCACACTATCCGTGTATGTGTGTGTGTGTGTGTGTGTGTGTGTGTGTGTGTGTGTGTGTTTACTAGGGATTGAACCAAGGGATGTTCTACCTCTAAGATTATACCCCCAGGCCACTTTTATTTTGAAACAGTCTCATTATGTTATCCAGGCTGTCCTCAAACCTGTGACCCTCCTGTCTCAGTCTCCTAAGTACTGGGATTATAAGCATGAGCCACCATGTCCAGCTCTTCCTATCTTCTTCCTTCTTTTTGATACTCAGTGTGCACAAATCTCATCACTTATTACCTAATTGCAAAGCTTCTTCTTAGCACCTAAATATTTTCTGAAAAGCCAGTGTCCTCCTACTCATTAAGTTGTTCTCTATCTTCCTGGATATCTCTAAAGAGCTTGACAATGCTGCCCTTTCTCTTCATTTTAAAACTCCTACAATTTGATCTCTAGCTGCCCTGTTTCCTTCCATTTTTTTCTTACTGCTGTTTATCATTTTTATTGAAACCTAATCATCTCTCATTCTCCATATGTTAGCATTTCTCCAGATCCTACCCTGGATCATTTTATTATTTTCCTTTTTCTTCTTTTCTTTCCTTTTTTCCTTTCTTTCCTTCTTCTCTAATTTTCAAAGATCACTTTGGTAAGGTTGTCTTCCAAATCTTTATTGCAAATCCAGTAGCCACTTGCTGAATCCAAAAGGCATTCTCAACTTGCTTCTTTTTCTGTATATGCAAGTACAGAAAATTTGGAAGAAAAGATATATTGGACACGGTTCAGGCCAATGAGATTCAAGCAAGAGTCTGGGATGGGTTGACTTTCCTACATAAAAGGGACAAAACCAAAGGTACTGTTTCTTTCCCTTTGGCTTCGTGGCTTATAAAACAAACAAGGCCTTGGAACTACTGCATTTATCTTGCAACCATGCAGGGAGAGGCAAATGTGGACTAAAGGTCAAGATGGTTTGAGTAGTAAGTAGAAAGAGAAAAATACTAGGTCTGTGAGGATATCATTAGGCTTCTGAACCAATATCAACAACTGCTTGTTTCTAAACTTTTTGCTATGTGAGAAAAAACAAGGCCTAATTATTTAAGCTACTATTAGACAGATTTAGAATCTAGACACTATTAATCTTATCCCTCTCCAATCCATCTTTTTCCAGACAATTGCTTAGATATTTCCACATGCATAGCCCATCTGCATGTCAAATTTATCATGATAAGAATAAAATTGACATAAAAGACTTATATATGTCATCTCTTTATACTCTTTTAATATATAGCTGCACATTACAGAGAATTACTATGAAATATTTAAGTGAATTAATGAACTGTGACACAACTAAACCATTGAGTTAGCAAATATACTCTCCAGGAACTTCCCATTAGTGGAAACAGCATTAAGATATACAGTTCTTCTCCTTGCTTGACTCTTTTCATCTCAACATTATTAGCATCCTGGGATAAGATCTCCTGATCACTTGATAACATGGCTTAGCTCTTTATGCACATCAGCACATCTATTCCAAAGATCCACATGTGGGACTCAGCAAACCTAAGACAAGCACTGCCAATACAGACTTCTTCTAATCATCAGAGCAACAGCAAGTTAAAGATAGGGTTATCAAGATTGAAATGAAAAATTGAAAGGTTATCAGCGCATTTTAGCATGCGTACTCAGATGCACTGACTCATCTAAGGCAGTTTTACTCTGGAGGCTTCCAACAGAAAAGTCCCTTTCCCTTCCTGAAGAAGTTCAAATTACAGAGAAAGATGCTCTCCACATTTCCAAGTATGGCTTATCTTCGGCAATGAACTGGCTAAAAGACATCATCAAACTAAAATGATTTAACATAGCCTTAATACTGTGCCTAAGAAACTTGAGAAGTTCTTAAGAAGTCTCCACTGGATTCCATAGCAAGACCTGGATTCTAAGCCACAATTAAATATGATCTTAAGCAAATTATTTAAATTCAGTTTCTAGCTTCCTCTTCTGCTTAGTGACACTCCAGATGGAGAGGACCCCTGTGAGGACCACATGTGATTAGTGTAGTATGAATTCTCTGTAATTGATAAGATTTCATGTCATGTTTTCATTCTTTGTTTTCTCTAATGTCCCAAATAGAATTAGCACTGCTATAAAGGATGAAGTGGAATGTATAGCTACAAAGTAAGATGCCCATCTTCTTTAGTCTGCCATTCATTAACACCACCTGAATTTTGGTCCAATGTGTAATTAAGTAATGCCACTTAAGTCTTTGTTCTATTTTATCTTTGATGCTTCTGGGAGTCTAACTGGTTAAACCATTTTCCCCATAGGGAGAAAAAACTTTCTGCACAATTGTTAGGTCTCAGAAGTTGCCTCAAACAGTCTAACCTAGTTAAATATGCATAGATTTCAGGAGATCAGCCTAGAAAAGAAACACTCTGCTAATCTTTTTTTTTTTTTTTTCCTAACAATGTCTTTAAAGAAAGCAAAGGAAGCTTGCACAGAATGTCAGAAAAAAAAAATCTTTATTTGCTGCTTTTACTTTCTGCCATGTCCAAGGTCAAAGAATCCTGCAAGAGTATTTCATTTGGGGCAGCTGAAATGATGTCTGAACTATCAAATTGGATGATGACTAAAAGTCAGAAGACTGAAAAGAGGGACAGGGTGACTTGCAGGTCAGCCCTTCAGGTATATGTACAATTAGAAAAGTAAATCTGAAAGAAGAGGGACTTTCTGTCTCTCTCTCTGTCTCTCTCTCTGTTTCTCTTTCTTTCTTTCTCTCTCTCTTTCTCTCTCTCTCTCTCTCTCTCTCTCTCTCTCTCTCTCTCTCTCTCTCTCTCTCTATCTTTTTTCCTGTGTGGTTGTAGAAGACAGACCCATAGACACACTGCCATTTGTAACCTGACAGCAATGAGAATTGGGTATCAAAATGACTTTATTACAATGGAAAGTGTGGGCACGTCTATGTAGTTATCATGTTTTGCAGTTTTCTCCCCTTATGGAAAGAAATACTCAATCAGGAAAAGAATGTCGGAGTATCAGAAAACAGAGTAGCAGAAAAATAAAACATGAAAATAAAGACAGAAACAGCTCTGGTCCATGAGCTTCCGCTGGGCACTCAGCCACAAATCACCTGACAAGAACACAGAGGAGATACCAGGCTGATGGATGCACTGGAAACACAGTCAACATTGTGGAATCTGATACCATCAAACCACTAATCCGTCTCTTAAAAATTCAGTGTCACTCAGGAAAGAACCCCTGAGTGGGAAAATAATATCTGCAATAAATGTTCTAATACCTGGCATTTCCATTGTAATTTCCAAAGCAGTTTTACATGAGTTTCCTATTTTCCTTCCAGCAGTGGACAGAGCAGGTACTGAAGTTTCCATTTCAGAGCTGCAAAACCTGACACCCCGAACAAGGTAACTTATCCAAAGTCACACAGATAAGTAGCAGATTGGCGACTAGAGCTGTTGGCTCTAAATGCGGTGTGCTCTCCTCTCAATGTGTCCATTGTGATTGAGAAGTAATCTATGAGAGGACAAAAAAAGCTTATCCTTGATCCCAAATGTGTAAATGTCCTGGGTATGATTGTCTTCACTCTCTATCTCCGTTTTGTTTTTGTTTTTGTTTGTTTGTTTTTCCCATAATGGTGGGTATTCAGAAACCTTGTTCTTACATCCATGGGAGGGAATTTCAAATGCCTGTTGCAGTCTGCTGTAACAGTTCATTTCCTGTTTGGTGTTGTCTTTTCTCAGATATTTGCTTAGGTTGCAAGTTCAATGTCAAAGAAACTAATAAGAAGGAAAAAAATAATAACTGTTTATTTCATATGTATGCTGGGGAAAGCAGAATAGGAAGGAAATAACAGTATCTGAAAGACATGCTCTACCTTAAGCCTACACTAACTGAAAAGGTTCTCAGTATAAAGACGAGAAATTTCCTCTGAATATTAGCCGTGCTCTAAGGATATTTGGAACTTTTTCCAACTACAAATGAGCTAGAGCATAGAATCTAAAGTTTAAAGCTTTACTTAGTACACGCATACGTGTAGCTTTGTGACTATCATTCAAGGTACTAACTCATATTTAAACTGTGTGTTTGTGTTGGATTCACAGACACAGGGCTAGAATTTCCAAGATGAGGCCTCCGCTTCTTTGTTGCTCTGAGGCCAGAGGAAGCTGCTTTATACATTTCAGTATGGCTCAACTGAAATTCAAGAATGAAAAGCAAATGTGGAAGCTAAACATATGCTTCCAATTCCCTGAGTGGGGTGGGGGTGAGGTGGAGGCGGGAGCTGTGATGATTGAGCTATTGTTTACACTTAGATCCTATCCACTTGATATTTTCATAGAAACTGCTTTCACACATTGCACAATGCTAATATGACTCTCAGTGCTTTTTTTTTTTTTTTGCAAAAAAAACCTTAAGTGACAATTTAAAAAATATTGGCACAATAAATCATATTTTTTATGGGTGCATTGTAATCATACATCTATGTGAAGTACAAGCTGGTAGAGGCATACATGCACATAGCACTCATTTAACCCTTCCCTAATTCCCACCCCATTCCCTCCCCGTTCCCCCTTCTCATGTTCAGTTTAGTGATTGACTTTGATATGTTTGTGAATGTACATCATGTGCATTAGAGTGTTTCCCAACAACCCCCCACCACGTTCAGTTAAGTCACCTTCTTTACTCATCTAAGGTTTCTCCTTCTTCTTCTAGAGTCCTTCTTGTGACCCACTTTCTCCCTAGTTTCCACATGTTAGGGAGAGCATCCGATTTTTTACTTTTTGTGACTGACTAAAATGTTATATGTCACTGTAGACCCTGTATTGGATTAAACAAATAATGGTGCTTTCCAAAAGCTGCTCTCTGTAGCATGGTTCAAAACTATTACCCACCTTCTAGAAAAGACTAGTATCTTTGTGAAGTCACACACTGGATTCCTTAAGACATGGTATAAGGAACAGCTGCCGCCTCAGTGTTTACCTCCAGCCCCAGTAAGCACATTTAAAAGACAGATCGACTCAATGCCATGAGAACTTGCATCACCTGGCTCAGGGCAAAACAAGAAAATCTTTGATGTGGAAACATATGTCCCGTAACATTTTTCAGCATGTGACATCACCTTCCACCATGGTACACACAACTTTTCTTGGTAAGTTTAAAAATAATTTTCACTTGAATTTAAATACCAGCTTCAACTTAGCAGTAATTATCATTCCATTCAAATGACTGCAAGGAAAGCCTATGTTTCTTTAGAATTTCCTTTTGTTCCCGCAGTGCAGAGTATATAAACGTACAGTAATTAAAAGTTATTCCTAGCCAAAGCAGACTAACCTTTTAAATAACTACCTTGTGATCCTTTCTAAGCAGAAGAAATATTTTGGCAACATGTCACATTTCAGCTTTGCAAAACCAAGTGTTAACAGGAAGCCAATGCAAGACACATGTCTCAGTGCCTACGTTGGGCTAAGAGCTCCGTACCACCTGACAGAGAGCTCACTATGCATCCACTGCACATACAGCAGCACAAGAATGCTGCAGTGTAGACAAGACAGGAGCTAAACGCCTGAGCACAAGGCCAGCAGCAACAGCCCCACAGAACTGGGAAATGGTTAAGAATGAGGTAACCATATGACCCAACCATACTACTCCTCAGTGTCTTTCCAAAGCAGTTGAAATTAGAATATTATAGTGACACATGTATATCCATATTTATAGCAGCTTGATTCACAATAGCCAAATTAAGGAATCAACCTAGGTGTCCATCAACAAATGGATAACAAAAAAAAAATGGAATTTTATTCAGCTATTAAAAAAACAAAATTATGTAATTTTCAGGAAAATTGATGGAACTAGAGAATGTCAAGCTGAGATTAGTCAGTCTCAGAAAGTCAAGGGTCATATGTTTTCTCCCATATGTGGAAGCTAGAACAAAAACAGGAAATAAAAGGAACTTCAGTCAAATGAGAGAAAACAGTGAAATAGTGGAAGGGGACTGGAAGAAGGTGGGGAGGGAAATGGGGAGGACTGAAATAGGATTATGTTCATGCATGAAGGTGTCACTAGCAACCTCACTAACATGTATGGGGAGGGAGAAAGAGGGGGTGGGTACATGGAATGGAGGGAAATACAGTGGTGTGTGCATGCAGGAATGTACCACTTTAAATCTCACTATGCGACATAATTACATTGCACCAATAAAAGCATACACACACACATACACACACACACACACACACACACACACACACACACACACACACATCCTGGAGTCAAAGAAAATAAAACAGAAATAAACAAAATAACCCTTCTTTCAGGTCAAGGTCTCAGTTTTGCTCCCAGATCTCAGAGGTCATTCTGTGCTCAGATAATTTAAATGTTGTTAGCAAGGGAAAAGCTAAATGCCCCCAGGTCTACTTTGGAACATGAACGGATTACTCCGTTAACTGACTAGCACAAGATGGTGTGTTCCCACTTGCTTCCTTCATGAACTTCCTCCCAGTTGTTTCAGGGTATCCCCGGGGCTTCATGAGCTCTTGCTATTCACTGGCATTTTCTTCTTCCTCTGCAATGACCTGCCTAGGTGATATTTTTTTCAGCGCTGCTTTCATTCCTTACACATGATTACTGACAGTCAGTCCCTAGCATCCCTCGGCCCATACCTGCCCGCAGGCTCCCAGGCTGCACTTGTCCACAGCAGTCCCTCCCACAGGGGACTCTGACAGCCCCGATGCACTGGATCTTCAGAATGCAAAAGTGACACTCCTCCCAGGACAATGCATTTGGTGTGGAAATAACGGGGATGGAACTCTTCTTTTTAAGTGACATCCATTTTATTTTATTGGAAGGAAGGAAATCTTTTAGGGACCCTGTTTACATAGTGCTTCATTCTGCTATTATTTTATTTTGTACTTTTCCTTTTCTCTCACTCCCTCGTCAGCTCTTCTCCTCTCCTATTCTATCTCTTGTGTGGATCCTCCTCCAGTTCCCCCATGCTCAGAACTGTCGCACATAACTATATGTTATCTAGATGTAAACGCAATGCACGTAATATGTAAAGGCATTTTTTACTCTTTAAAAATGAAGTCTCACATATGAAATCATATTCTGAAATATTATGGAATATCATAAGTTTCTTCCTGTGTTGCTTTTAGAGCTCCAGTTCATCACATCCTTCTTTCTTAAAGGCTTCCTAATATCCTCTTGTGTGTATGCACCACAATTTATTCCCAGGTTCCCCTATCAATACAAGTTTACTTTGTTTCTAATTTATCACTATTAAAAGCTATGTTCAAACATTATTTTCCATGTATCTTTAGGTTTTTACTTATATGTGGTTGGCAACTGAGACTAAAATTTCTGGAAAAAATGTACACTGCTTTTTATTTTAATAGATGTTGGTAGGTTATCTTTTAAAGATGCAAAAACGTATATTCAATCAGTAATGTATGACAGTAGACTTTTTGTCATATTCCTTCCTGCAATGGTCATTAGAAATTTTGACAGTCTTACAATAAAAATTGATAAGAACATTGCTATTCTAATGTTGTGTTTCAAAAAAAAAAAAAGCTAACTAGAGAAGTTTCCATGCTTCTTGTATTTTTTTTAATTGGATTTGTTTTCCTGAAGACCCTCTTTTCAAAAACTTTGCTCGATTTGTTGACCATCTTTCTCAAATTAGAACTCTGGATATATTATAAGGATTAACCCAACAATCTGTGAAATGCAAATAATTTTCCATACCTATTTTTTCTCTCTCATTTATGTCATGTATTCCCATATAAAATGTTTAGATTACCACACAGTCATAAATTACCATATATGCCTTTTTGGATTCCCATTCTTCAGAAAACTTTCCCTGCCTCAACCTCTAGATTGTGCAAATAGACTCTCAAATTATTTTCCAGGACTTTTATGAAGTTAAATTTTACACACTTCATTAATCCACCTGAAGTGTATTTCTATACATGGAAGAAATTGTAATTTTTCCATTTCCAGATGAATAGTTATTTCAGTAGCACTGTTTTCTTAAATAATTCATTCTTTACCTGCTGAGTTAAAACCATCTAAATAAAAGTTAATTATTATTCATCCTAAATATGTTTCTGGATTTGGAATTCTGTCTCATTTCTCTATGTGTCCATTTCTAGGATAAAACTAAAGAGTTTTAAGTGCAATAGTTTTGTGTTATGTTTTGATGCCTAATCAAGTAAGTCTTATTATTCCTTAAAAAAAAATATCCTTAGCTATTCTTGGATAATGGTTTTTCCCCCATAAACATTAGAAAATTGTTATCCAATCCTCAACATTGCTTTCCATAAAAATAACTTTGGAGATTTTACTTAAAATTGTATTAAATTTGTTAATTGAATCAGAATAATTTCTATTTGGCCTTGTTTTTACAACATAGGTAAGTGTTCTCATTTGTAAAGTTTCTATTGCATATTCTTCAGTGAGATTCTATATTTTTCTTAGTAACTAATGCTATAAAATGGAGAAGATATTGATTTAAAAATATATTTACTTGTAACCAACTAAATTATAATCAACTTACCACGTAATCATAGTAAGTCTTTTTTTACTAAAGTTTCTCAAACTCTCTTGGTATTCCAATCATTATCAACAGAAAAAATGTTCTCTCCTGCCTTCAAATTATATTAGTAATATAATTTTCTCATTTTGTTTGCTATAACCTCTCAAGAAATGTTGAATAATGATGATCAAGGTTAATACAGTGTCAAATTGAAATGATTTTAGCATTAATTTTTTCAGATACTTTTACTATCTTTTTAAGATATACTTTTATCATGTTTTCATAATCTATTTCTCTTTTCTATTTAGTGTGGCTGCACCAGTAAATGCTTCTGTAGCACTGAGTTTCCTCCTTTAGTTATTAGCAAAATGGATTCTGTTGATAGATAAGACTGATAGGAGTCACTGATACTTTCCTAACATATATTCTACTTGGTTCCAGCACATTTTTTTCTCACATTGATGAATATGATGTGAATGCTGTTCA
The DNA here is from genome assembly GCA_004027655.1 of Graphiurus murinus. NCBI lineage: Eukaryota > Metazoa > Chordata > Mammalia > Rodentia > Gliridae > Graphiurus > Graphiurus murinus. The sequence goes on along the minus strand of PVLC010002383.1, from coordinate 2,360 downwards.
ATTTATAATTTTTTACCTATGTTTTTAATTAAAATTTGATAATGTATTTTTAAACATTCATCATATTTTGATATTAAACCTATTTATCCTTCATAAAATTACTCGGGTAAGCTTTCTAATTCCTCCCTTATAATCACAGTGATGTTCACATGGCAGTGCTTCCGAGAGATACCTAATACATGAAGAGTGCTTGAAAGAGTAATGTTCTGTTTTAAAAGAAAAAATAAAACAGGGCTTAGGGATCCCTGGTTTCAATTCCCAGTACCGCAAAAGCAAGGAAGCAAGAAAGAAAGGAGGAAGGAAAGGAAGAAAGAAAGAAAGAAAGGAGGGAGGGAAAGAAGGAAAAGAAAGTAAGTAATTGCTGCTGGGGTTCAGTGTTAGAGCATTTGTCTCACATGTGCAAGCCTCAACACTACAAAAATAAAAGATAAAAACAAATAAGTAAATAAGTAAAAAAAAAAACAATTAGCAAAACAAACAAAAGACAAAATAAAGGAGTAAGTGGTCCCCACCTAGACTGTGTGGTTCTAGGTTTTATCTAGCCTCTCAGTTATGCTTCAATCCAGAAACAACCTGCAATGTTTTCACTCATTCTTCTCAATGTCATCTTATGATGATTAAAAATAAAACTGCTCAGTATTTAAAAATGGACAAGAGCAAAACATAAAATAAAGGCCATTTTTGAATGCTGAGCAGAGGTATGGCTCCCTCCATAAGAACTTAGGAAACACAGGGAAGATTATCCTTCTGAGATGCAGTTGTTTCACAGGATAAAGTTGCTCACCTTTGGAAACAGAATAGGAAGTGGCCCTACTTATTTTTTATTTATTTATTTATTTATTTATTTTTTGTGGTACTGGGGATGGAACCCAGGGGCATTCTACCTCTGAGCTATAGCCCCAGCCCTAATTTTTATTCTTATTTTGAAACAGGGTCTCACTAAGTTGCGGAGGGCCTCACTAAGCAGCTGAGGCTGGCCGAGAACCCGGATCCTCCAGTCTCAGCCTCCCAAATGCTGGGATTACAAGTGTGTGCCACCACACCTGACTGGCCCTACCTATTTCTATTTCACTGAAAGAAGGGAGTTTTAATTCTAGGTATCATAATGTTAAGCCAGGTCAAATAATGTTTCTGTAACTTACACACTCATAGACAGCCAAGGGTGAAAGTATGACACTATAAATATGCTCAAACTCTAATTCTGTTGGTTCCCACAAAATAAGAATGTAGCTCCCTCACATTCAAGCATCCATTCTGCTATGGCCAAAGGAGTTTATCTGATTATTTATTTATGAAAAAGAAATTATTTTAATTAAAAAATTAAATTGAAAAATAATAGTTATCTGTATTTATGCTATTGTGTGATGTTCTGATATATATTTACATTGTAAAATGATTGAATCAATCTGACCAACAAATCCATCTCCCCATATACTTATATTTTTGTGGTGGCTAGAACATTGACAATTTACTCTTTTTTTTAGCAATTTTGAAATATGCAATGTATTGTTATTAATTATAGTTACCACTGTCTGCAGGAGGTCACTGAAGCCTATTTCTTCTTAATTAAAACTTTGCACCCACTGATCAGCACCTCCCCTTTCTCCATCCACCCCGGCCTCTGAAAAACACCACTTCTATGCATCTGACTTTTTCATGCTTCACATGTAAGCAAGATCATGAGGTGTTTGTCTTTCTGTACATGGTTTCTTTTATTTAGCATAACATCCTCCAGATTTATACATGTTGCCATAAATCACAAATGACAGAATTTCCTTCTTTTATGATTGAATAGTATTTCATTGTGTGTGTGTGTGTGTGTGTGTGTGTGTGTGTGTGTGTGTGTGTGTTTGGAGGGGGGGCGGTGCTGGGGATTGAACCTGGGGCATTATACCTCCCAGCTATACTCCGAGTCCTATTTTTTTTTTTTTTTTAATTTTTCATTTGGAAACATGGTCTCACTAATTACTTGAAGGTGACTTCAAACCTGTAATCCTTCTGTCTCAGCCTTATATTCTACATTCTCTTTACCCGTTCTTCTGTCTATGGGCACTTTAGGTTGCTTCCATATCTTACCATGGGGAATAATTCTGCAATGAATATGGGAATGCAGATATATCTTCAACATACTGATTTCAACTCCTGTGGATATATAACCAGAAGTGGGATTGCTATATCCTATGGTAGTTCCATTTTAATATTTTAAAGAACCTACTTACTGGTTTCTATAAAGACTGTACCAACTTATATTTTTAATAATTTTTTTTTTTTTTTTTTTTTTTTTTTTTTTTTTTTTTTTTTTTTTTTTTTTTTTTTTTTTTTTTTTTTTTTTTTTTTTTTTTTTTTTTTTTTTTTTTTTT
>PVLC010002382.1:96643-116102 GCA_004027655.1 Graphiurus murinus | reverse complement strand
ACCATGGAAACACATGGAGACTGAACACCACACTGCTGAATGAAGACTGGGTCATAGAAGAAGTAAGGAGAGAAATTAAAAAATTCCTAGAAACCAATGAAAACAGAGACACAACATATCAAAACCTCTGGGACACCTTAAAGGCAGTACTGAGAGGAAAATTTATAGCACTGAGTGCCCACATAAGAAGAACAGAAAACCACCAAATAAATAACCTAATGACACAGCTCAAAGCAATGGAAAAACAAGAACAGTCTAACCGCAAAGCCAGTAGAAGACAGGAAATCATGAAAATCAGAGCAGAAATGAATGAATTAGAGAATAAAAAAACAATACAGAAGATCAACAAAACTAAAAGCTGGTTTCTTGAAAAAGTAAACAAGATAGATAAACCATTGGCCAACCTAACCAAAAGAAAGAGAGAATCAACCCAAATTACCAAAATAAGAGATGAAAGGGGTGATATTACCACCGACAGTACAGAAATACAGAGGATAATCAAAAACTATTTTGAAAACCTATACTCCAACAAAATGGAAAATCTAGAAGAAATTGACAAATTTCTAGACACATATAACCTTCCTAAATTGAGTCAAGATGATATCAAAAACTTAAATCATCCAATAACAGTCAAAGAGATCGAAACAGCAATAAAGAGTCTACCATCAAACAAAAGCCCAGGGCCAGATGGTTTTCCAAGTGAATTTTATAAAGTATTTATAGAAGAGCTAATCCCAATACTCCTCAAGCTATTCAGTGAAATAGAAAGAAACGGGACCATCCCAAACACATTCTATGAAGCCAACATCACATTAATACCAAAGCCAAATAAAGACAGCTCAAGAAAAGAAAACTATAGACCTATATCATTGATGAAATTAGATGCAAAACTGCTAAACAAGATACTAGCAATGCGCATTCAAAACCACATCAAGAAAATTATACACCATGACCAAGTCGGGTTCATCTCAGGGATGCAAGACTGGTTCAACATATGAAAAACATTCCATGTAAGTCACCACATAAACAGAATCAAAGACAAAAATCACATGATTATCTCAATTGATGCTGAAAAAGCATTTGATAAGACCCAAATCCATTCATGCTAAAAGCACTTCAGAGAATTGGAATAGAAGGAACATACCTCAACATCATAAAGGCAATATACAATAAGCCCACGGCCAATATCATATTAAATGGAGAGAAACTGCAAGAGTTCCCACTAAAAACAGGAACAAGACAAGGATGTCCATTATCACCTCTTCTGTTCAATATAGTACTTGAGAATCTAGCCAGAGCAATAAGGCAAGAGAAGGAAATCAAAGGGGTAAAGATAGGGAAAGAAGAACTAAAATTATCCCTTTTGCAAACGACATGATATTATACGTAGAAGACCCAATAAACTCAACCAAAAAACTCATAGAACTGATCAACAAATTCAGCAAAGTGTCTGGATACAAAATCAATCTTAAAAAATCAGAAGCTCTCCTGTATGCCAACCATAAATCCATTGAAAATGAAATCTAGAAAACAATTCCACTCACAATAGCACCCCAAAAAATAAAATACTTAGGGATAAACCTAACCAAGGAGGTAAAAGAACTCTATACGGAAAACTACAAAAAGTTGAAGAAAGAAATCGATGAAGACCTTAGAAAATGGAAGGATCTACCATGCTCTTGGATAGGCAGAATAAATATCATCAAAATGACCATTCTCACAAAACTAATCTACAGATTGAATGCAATACCCATGAAATTACCAAGGTCACTCCTCACAGAAATAGAAAAATCAGTCCTTAAATTCATCTGGAAAAACAAAAAGCCCAGGATAGCCAAAGTAGTTCTTAGCAACAAGAACCATGCAGGAGGTATCACAGTACCTGACTTTAAACTCTACTACAAAGCCACAGTAATAAAAACAGCCTGGTACTGGCACAAAAACAGACACACCGACCAATGGAACAGAATAGAAGACTCAGAAACAGACCCACAGACTTACAGTCAACTGATTTTTGACAAAGGAGTCAAAAACATGCACTGGAAAAAGGATAGCCTCTTCAACTAATGGTGTTGGCAAAACTGGTTAGCCATATGCAGGAAACTAGAAATAAACCCCACTTTCTCACCCTGCACAAGAGTCAAATCAAGGTGGATCAAAGACCTGGACGTCAGGCCAGAGACCTTGCAGCTACTTGAAGAGGGCATAGGACCAACACTTGAGCACATAGGCACAAGTAAAAACTTTCTCAACAAGACCTCAAAAGCATAAGCAAGCCTCAGGAAGATCAATATATGGGTTGCATTAAACTGAAGAGCTTCTGTTCAGCAAAGAAAACTATCAAGAACCTAAACAGAGAGCCCACAGAGTGGGAGAAGATTTTTGCCAGTTACTCTTCAGATAGAGGTCTAATATCTAGGATATACAAAGAACTCAAGAAAATCACAGCTAAGAAAGCAAACAATCCAATCAAAAAATGAGCAAAGGATCTAAATAGACACTTCACAAAAGAAGAAATACAAATGGCCAATAAATGTATGAGGAAATGTTCCACATCATTAGCAATCAGAGAGATACAAATCAAAACTACCTTGAGATTTCACCTAACTCCAGTCAGAATGGCAATCATAAAAAACACGAACAACAACTGCTGGCGAGGATGTGGAGAAGTGGGAACTCTAATACACTGTTGGTGGGATTGCAAACTAGTGCAACCTCTCTGGAAAACAATATGGAGGATCCTCAGACGAATGGGAATGAACCTACCATATGATCCAGTAATACAACTTCTGGGTATCTACCCAAAAGAATGGAAACCAAACTATCAGACCAACGTATGTGCATCTATGTTTATAGCAGCTCAATTCACAATAGCCAAACTATGGAAGCAGCCAAGATGTCCATCGACAGATGAATGGATTACAAAACTATGGGATATGTATACAATGGAATTTTACTCAGCCATAAAGAAGAACAAAATCATGTTATTTGCAAGGAAATGGAGGCGACTGGAAAACATTATGTTAAGTGAGATTAGCCAGTCACAATGAGTAAAGAAGCATATGTTCTCCCTAATTTGCGGATGCTAGGGAGAAGATGGGGCATAAGAGGGTCCCCAGATGAAAAAGTAGAGACCCTCGAAAGCAAAGAAGTTGATTTAGCCGAGGGGGGTGGACGGGAGTGGAGGGGGGACACTCATGTATATCAAGGTCACTCAGTAAACTGAACTTGAGAGGGAGGGAGGGCGAGGGAGCGGGGTGGAAATTGGGGGAAGGGGTCAAATGAGAATTGTGAGCACATGTATCATTATCAATTTGCACCTAACAAAAATGTATGCTTACAATGTATGATAAAAATAAAAATTAAAAAAAAAGAAAAAAAATCATTTGCCTCCTTTATCCATCTTAACCCTGGCAGGAATCAGATGTTCCATTCAATCTGGTTAATTGAAATAATTTTAATGGGGGGACCATGAAGGCAAGGGCAGAGTTTGGAATATTACTGTGACATAGTGCAGACTCTGGATCCAGCAGCAATGGAGAGTGTTAAACCCACATCTTTGTAAGGGCTAGGAAAGCAAGAGGTCATCACAACCCAGAGGGGGTAGATATGTAGAAATGAATGCCTGACCAGAGCTGTGGTCTTTGGTAGAGAGAAGCATCTCCATAAGACAAGCACTGGGGAATAAATACCCCAGTCTCCCTGGCCTGCTGCTGTCTTCCATTGTCACAATGTAATCTGAAGCCCTACACACGCTAGCCTTCCATTTACAGAGCAGAAAGGAGAATGGTATAGGTGAATTTGGAGACACAGACATCCTGGTGCAGAGAAAGTACAGAGTAGTTGCTAGGATTTCCCTCCATTTCTCCAAATCTTCCCTGAATCCTTCTGTAGCCTTCCTTCTTTCTTTCCCATCTTAATGGAAATGGTCGCTGTCATTGTGTATCAATCAAGCCAGTCCAATGCTCTGGCTGTTGCTCATCCCGAATTTCCTGTGACTTTGGGTCACCAGTCATTCCATCTCTTATATCTCTGAGCTTTCTCCCTTTACAGATTCCCTCCAATTTAAGATCTCAACATAGTTGAGCATCTCCTGCATTAAAAGCAAACTGAACAAAGTAGAACACTTTATCTTCTGAGAGTTCCCCACTATCCTTCTCCTCATCACTGGCAAGGTCTTGATGGAGTCATATAATCTTGCAAGAATTTTCTTACTCTCTCCATCCATTTTCTCACTGATCAACTGTAGACTGCCTCCTGACAAATCTAAAAGACACATGTCACCATGACCAAGTTGGGTTCATCCCAGGGATGCAAGGCTGGTTCAACATATGAAAAACAATCCATGTAATTCACCGCATAAAGAGAATCAAAGATAAAAATCGCATGATAATTTCAATTGATGCTGAAAAAGCATTTGACAAGATCCAACACCCATTCATGCTAAAAGCACTTCAGAGAATCGGAATAGAAGGAACATACCTCAACATCATAGAAGCAATATACAATAGGCCCACAGCCAACATCATATTAAATGGAGAAAAACTGCAAGAGTTCCCACTAAAAACAGGAACAATACAAGGATGTCCATTATCACTTCTTCTGTTCAATACAGTACTTGAGACTCTAGCTAGAGCAATAAGGCAAGAGAAGGAAATCAAAGGGGTAAAAATAGGGAAAGAAGAACTAAAACTATCCCTTTTTGCAGATGACATGATACTATACTTAGAAGACCCAACAAAGTCAACCAAAAAACTTATATAACTGATTAACAAATTCAGCAAAGTGTCTAGATAAAAAAATCAATCTTAAAAAATCAGAAGCTTTCCTGTTTGCCAACCATAAAACCACTGAAAAAGAAATCTAGAAAACAATTCCACTCACAATATCACCCTCCAAAAATAAAATACTTAGGAATAAACCTAACCAAGGAGGTAAAAGACCTTTACAAGGAAAAGTATAAAAAGTTGAAGAAATTGATGAAGACCTTAGAAGATGGAAGGATCTACCATGCTCTTGGATAGGCAGAATAAATACCATCAAAATGGCCATCCTCCCAAAAATGATCTACAGATTCAGTGCAATACCCATCAAATAACCAAGGTCACTCCTCACAGACATAGAAAAATCAGTCCTCAAATTCATTTGGAACAACAAAAAGCCCAGAATTGCCAAAGTAGTTCTTAGCAACAAGAACCATGCAGGAGGTATCATAATACCTGACTTCAAACTTTGCTACAAAGCCACAGTAATAAAAACAGCATGGTATTGGCACAAAAACAGATACACAGACCAATGGAGCAGAATAGAAGATTCAGAAACAGACCCACACACTTACAGTCAACTGATTTTTGACAAAGGAGCCAAAAATATACACTGGAAAAAAGAGAGCCTCTTCAATAAGTGATGCTGACAAAACTGGTTAACCATATGCAGGAAAATGGAAATAAACCCCACTTTCTCACCCTGCACAAGAGTCAATTCAAGGTGGATAAAACACCTGGAAGTCAGGCCAGAGACCTTGTAGCTACTTGAAGTGGGCATAGGCCCAACACTTCAACACATAGGCACAGGTAAAAACTTTCTCAACAAGACCCCAAAAGCACAAGAACTTAAAGGAAGATCAATGCATGGGATTGCATTAAACTGAAGAGATTCTGTGCAGCAAAAGAAACTATCGAGAACCTCAACAGAGACCCCACAAAGTGGGAGAAAATTTTTTCCAGCTACTCTTCTGATAAAGGACTAATATCTAGAATATACAGAGAACTTAAGAAACTCACAGCTAAGAAAACAAATAACCCAATCAAAAAATGGGCAAGTGAACTAAACAGACACTTTCCAGAAGAAGAAATACAAATGGCCAATAAATGTATGAGGAAATGTTCAACATCATTAGCCATCGGAGAGATGCAAATCAAAACCACCCTGAGATTGCACCTAACTCCAAATAGAATGGCACTTATTAAAAATACAAACAAGCTGGGCATGATGACGCACGCTTGTAATCCCAGCATTTGGGAGGCTGAGACTGGAGGATCCAGGTTTGAGGCCAGCCTCATCTACCCAGTGATGCACTCCACAACTTAGTGAGACCTTTTCAAAATAAAGAATAAAAAATAGGGCTGGGGGTATAGCCTGGAGGTAGAATGCCCCTGAATTCAATCCCCAGTACCGCAAAAAATAAACAACAACAAAATCACAAACAACAACAAATGTCGGTGAGGGTGTGGAGAAGTGGGAACCCTAATACATTGTTGGTGGCATTGCAGATTAGTGCAACCACTTTGGAAAACAGTATGGAGGATCCTCAGATGAATGAGAGTGAACCTACCATATGATCCACTTCTCGGTATCTACCCAAAAGAATGGAAATCAAACTATCACACCAGTGCATGTGTGTCTCTGTTTATAGCTGCGCAATTCACAATTGCCAAACTATGGAAGCAGCCAAGATGTCCATCGACAGATGAATGGATTACAAAACTCTGGGATATGTACACAATGAAATTTTACTCAGCCATAAAGAAGAACAAAATCATGTCATTTGCAGGGAAATGGATGGAACTGGAAAACATTATGTTAAGTGAGATTAGTCAGTCGTAAAAAGCAAAAAAAAAATTCTTCCTAATATGCAGAAGCTAGGGACAAAGTAGGACACAAGAGGGACTCTAGACGAAGAAGGAGAAACTTTAGATGAGCAAGGAAGGTGACTTAACTGAAGATGATGGGGCGGGGAGAGGGAAACACCCTAATGCACATGATGTACTTTCACAAACATATCAAAGTCAATCACTAAACTGAACTTGAGGAGGGAAGGCAATGGATTGGGGCAGGAATTGGGGAAGGGTTAAATAAAAAATGTGTGCATGTTTGCCTTTACCAGCTTGTAGCTAACAAATATATATGATTATACTGAACCAATAAAATTTTAAATAAAAAAATAAAAGAAACATGTTTTAATCTTCACTCTGTGTAGCCTCTGAAACATTAGACACTGGATAATTCCTCCTCTGGAAACTTTCCTCAGCTTTGGCTTCTTGTGGAAGGCATTAAAGTGTAGTAGTTATCAGCATGTCCTTTTGAGTCAGAGACATAAATTCAACCCAGCTCTGTGCTGTGGAGAAAATCACTTAAATATTCTGGGTATCATTTTCCTTAAACTTGAAATTGAGATAGTAATATTATCTACCTGAGGGGGTTGTTGGAAATAAGATGATCTGTATAAAGTGCTTAGTACAGTTCCTGACACAATGAAAGTACTTCATAAATGAAAGCCATATCTGTATGTTCCCAGAACTAAGATATTGTATCCCTTCTTTACTTTATCTATACTGAATGGGTGAACTTATAACAAAACACTAAGTTATTTTTTTTGTACTGGAGATTGAACCCAGGGGCATTCTACCTTTGATCCTACTAAGTTGCTGAGTCTGACCTCAAATCTGTGATCCTCCTGTGTCAGTCTCCCCCAAGTACTGGGATTACAGGCATGCACCATCATACCCAGAAAAACCCATGGTTTTAACTACCATCTATATGATACTAACTTTCCATCTCTATCATCCATCCAAACCTCCCTCCTATGCTCAAGACCTCTAATTGTATAGGTCCACTTGATGTCCATTGCCTTTGCATATACCGCATGTCTAAAAAAACATTTATTATATTTAATCTTTTCTTTAGTGCTCTTCTTCCATTGATTCTTTTCCCAATAAATAGAACCAAATGCCATCAGCTGCACAAGCTATAAACTTGAGCTCCATTCTTATTGACCTGTTATCTCAAACTGTGCCCTTTCAATTTAATCAGCCTATCTCCTATTTTCTGTTCTCCATCCACTTCTCCTTATCAGTGCAATAATTCAGATTCTCATTACTTCTTACATGATCACTATAATTGTTTCCTAATTGCTACTAGTGTGCAGCACCATCTTTCCAATTCACAGGCTCACCTGCCATAATGCTCTTTTGAAAGTGGGATTTGATAATGCTACTGCCCCCCATGGTCTTCAAGATAAAATTTAGAATCCTGAGCCCAATATATAAAGTTCATCTTAGTCTGGCTCCTGCATATGCATCCATATCTGTCCAGGATAATCTACTCCCTCTCCACTGAAACCTACTGTAGACTTACCTGTACCAACCATTTTCAGGTCCACCAACTCTCCATGCTCACTTATTAGTGATATCTGTAGTTTTTAACTCCTTGGAATACCTTTCCTCCACCTGTCCCCTGCCTTGTCCTGCTTACCCTGACTAACTTTTCCATATTCTTCAAGGTTCACCTTCAATTTCAACACTTTCTGAATACTCTTCTCAGCTTATTTTTGTACCTGTCATATTGGATTATAATTTTTATATACTTTGATACTGTAATAGGAATAGGAAGCTATGACTTGCTTCCTGTTTTGGTAAATAAAAAGTTATATTGCAACACAGTCATGCTTATTCACTTACTCTCTGACTGCTTTTGAACTTTCATTAATTGAAATTAAGTATTGTGGCTGATAATGACTGATCACAAAGTTTAAAGTATTTACTCTCTGGCCCTTTATAGAGAAAATTTGTCAATTCCTGCTCTAGACCAGTGCTTTTCAACTCTGGTAATATTCCCTAAAAGATGTGCAGATTTAATTGCAATCCTTATCAAAACTCCAGCTCACTTCTTTGCACAAATTGGCAAGCTGCTCATTAAACTTATATGGAATTCCAAGGGATCCCAAATAGCCAAAACAATTTTGAAAAGGAGAAAGTTGAAGGACTCTCACTTTCAAATTTCAAAACTCACACATGTCTTTAATCTCTTGAATCCTAGTTCTAGCACACAAAAAAACTTCATGATAGGTAGATGATAAATGATTATTATGTATGCAACCGTAAAAGCATGAACAGATAACATTTGATGAATATTTGCTATGGTCCAGGATTTATCCCAAGTGCTTTACATACTTTATCTCATTTAATTATTTCAATAAGCCTGTAAGGCACATACTATAATAGTCCCCATTTTACATATGAGAAAATTCATGTTCAAAGAGCATGAGTGACCTGGGCATGGTGGTGCATACCTGTAATCCTAGTACTTGGGAGGCTGAGACAGGAGGATTGCAGGTTTGAGGCCAGCCTCTAAGCAACTTAAAGTAAAAAATAAAAGTAGGGCTGAGGGTGTGGCTCAGAGGTACAGAATGCCTCTAGGTTCAACCTTTGGTACCAAAACAAACAAAAACCAAAATTCAAAATAAAAACAAACAAACAAAAAAACCAAAAAGTTTGAGTGACATGCATCACACAGCTGGTAAGGAATAGAATTGTGACTTTAATCCCTCTCCCTCCCTCCCTCATTGGGTACTGAACCCAGGACCTTGTGCATGCTAGGCAGGGGCTCTACCACTGAACTATACTCCCAGTCTAGAACCTGCATTCTTAAACCAATCTAATGCATCACTTTGAAAAGCCTCAAGCAACTTGTGAGAGAAGAAATTATCCATTTCTGGTCACTCTCAGTGACTTTGTTTGTTGAGAATGAGGAAATTGAGGCCGTAGATACAAGGAACATATTTTTAAAGTAGGGACATGAAAAAATCATGACAGTAACACAAGCAATAATAATAACACCTTCAAATTTTAAGCACTTACCAGTGCCACATGCTATGCAATCATCTTAAATATATCATCCCATTTAATCAATGTGACCTGGGAAGGTGTCCTTTTGCAGAGCTGGCAGGGATAACCTAGTGAAGGATTTCTAGCATAGTGGGAAAGTGAGAAGAATGCAGAATGCTTTGGGGTATCAAGAAGCATCAGAAGGCAAATGAAAAGCTATGACAAACATTATCTACCTTGAAATATATATCAGGGTCAGATTTGCCTATATTACAAAAATAGCTACTACTATTACCAACCATTGAGTGTCTATATTATGCCAGGCAAATAATATGCATTATCTCAATCTTAGAATTACAAAGAGTAATTCAATAAAGTATTCAATAAGTAATTCAATAAAGTATTACAGTATTCACTTTACACATTTTATAAAACACACTTAGAGAAGGTAGGGAAGCTTTCCCAATGTCACAACCTGTCAAAGTCAGGTCTCATCAAAACTTGTGATCCTATCATTAGTTCTATGCCTGCCTGGGCAATTTAGTAAGACCCTGCCTCAAAATAAAAAGGGCTAGGGATGTAGCTCTGTGGTAGAGCACCCCTGGGTTCAATCCCTAGTGCCACCAAAAAAAACCCGCTTGTGATTCAGACACATTTTGGGTGAATAAATCAGTTATCTGTAATAAGCTATTAACATGATGTAATGAAATTAGTTTTATGTGAGCTATGGCTGAGACCCCAAGTCTAAGGAGATTTTACAAACTGGCCTTTGATTATGAATCTCTTTCTAACATTGATGGTATAAAGGCTGAACTCATGAAGCAAGCAGAGACTAAGAAGAAGCTTTAATATTTGATAAAACCAGAAAATGCCAATGCTGGATAATCATGGCAACACTCTTTACATCCATTCTCTGTCCCTGTTTTGACCCTTGAGAAATCAGAAGCCATGGATAACCAGGTAGGAGAGAGGAGTATATACTGTATAGAAACCAGTATCCTCCTTCCCACTACAGGTCCCAGTTGAGGGCATGGAGAAGTTTTAGCTTTGAAAAAAGACAGAGATTTTGACTTCTAAGTGGAGTTGGACTCTACTGAAAATGCTATGTTTTTTTTTTAATTTGGTGCATTGTCATTTTGCATCATGTTGAGGTACAGAGTGTCAGAAAAATACATGAGCATAACTCTTAGTGCTCCCTCCACTGGGTCCTTCCCACATACTCCTTGTGTGTGTGTCTTTGAGATTGGAATTGGTAGTTTTGTATACATTCATAGCATTATTTCTACTATTGCATTCTTTTTGATTTTGTTCCTCCTCCCTTCCCTAATCCCCTTCAGTCATTCCCCTGGAGTCTCTGCTCATCTGTCTGATTTTGCTCATTTTTTTAATGTACCAAAATCAATTTTATTTCTATAAACTATCAATGGATAAACTAAAGTGAAATTAAGTAAAGACTCCAATTTATAACAGTATCAGAAAGAATAAACTGAACAGAAATAAACAAGAAATGAAACACATGGCATGGTACACTGAAAACTACAAAATGCTACAGAAAGAAATAAAAGCCTAAATAAGTATAAAGTAATCCCATGTTCATGAACTGGAAGACTTAATATTAGTAGGATGGCAGGCCAAGTCTGGTGGCCCATGACTATAGTCCCAGTACTTGAGAGGCCAAGACTGGAGGATCACAGGTTCCTGGCCAGTCTCGTAACTTAGCGAGACCCTGTTTCACAATAAAAATATAAAATAGGTCTAGGGTTGTATCTCAAAGGTAGAAAGCCTCTGGGTTCAATTCTTTTTTATTATTATTATTTTTCAGCACGGATTTTTATACATTTCTTGAGTACAACAGGGTTACATAGACATTTATGACATATCAATCATTGTCAGAACACAGATAGCACCACTTCTTTGTTTTACACGTATAGCCCACATTCTTAACATAGCCTGGTCAAGCAAATTTTCTAGAGTCATAAAACCATAATCCTTTAGGGTCATATATTTACTTTCTAAGAAGTGGGAGGGTCTTTCATCTACGTTTCTTAGGAGCAATCTCCAGACTTTGAAACGCTGATGTAGCCATAGCAGAAGAGTCAGTATAATTACTCATATATGCAGATAGCAACTGCCTGGAGGGAGAGGGCCCAGCTGGACTCCCACAACTCCCCCGTTTTTATTTTAAAATGCACGAAGGACTGTGCCTGTCTTAGGTCGTTTCCTACCAGGTGCTTAATCTTACCCATCATAGGGTCTCGATGAGTCATTCAATGAGCCCTGTCTTAGGCTGATATTGCCCTGAGAAAATCGAACCCATCATTGACTACCAGGCTCTGTGCGAGGCAGTGCTTGCATTTTTATTCCATGTAAATCTGCTCGTATACTAACATGGGCATTGACCACAAGGTGTACAACGAGTGGTAGAATGCAAAAGCCTAGAATTAGCCTATTGCTGCTAATACGATAACTCCTCCCAGCAAGGAGGTAAACAAGGGCCAGGTAGTGACCAAGGCTTGAAGCCTATCTACAAATATCTTAGCTGTTTCTGCCACTTTAATAGAGATGGGCTCCCAATTACGTAGACCAAAAATCTCCTGGTGTAACTTTAAAAATCCTTTTTTTTTTTTTTCATCTTTCCCTTATTTGGTGCATTGTAATCACACATCTTTGTTAGGTACAAGCTAGTATAGGTAAAGACATCCATGCCCACATTTCTCATTTAACCCTTCCCCACTCCCCACTCCCTCCTCCTCCGTCTTTCTCAAGGTCAGTTTAGTGGTTGACTTTGATGTGTTCAAGAAAGTACATTATGCTCATTAGGGTGTCCCCTCTGCCCCCATCACCTTCCTTAAGTCAAATTCTTTGTTCACCTAAGGATTCTCCTTTTTCATCTGGAGTCCCTCTTATGTCCCATTTTCTCTCTAGCTTCCACATATTAGGGAGAGCATTTAATTTTTAACTTTTTGTGACTGACTAATCTCACTTAACATAATGTTTTCCAGTTCCATCCATTTCCGTTCAAATAACGTGATTTTGTTCTTCTTTTTTATTCTTTGTATTTTATTTATTTATTTTTATTATTCGTGCATTGTAAGCAAACATCTTTCTTAGGTACAAATTGATAACGACATATGTGCACACATTTCTTATCTGACCCCTTCCCTCAATTCCCACCCCGCTCCCTCGCCCTCCCTCCCTCTCAAGTTCAATTTAGTGAGTAACCTTGATGTACATTAGGGTGTTCCTGCCCCCCGTCCATCCCTTTCAGTTAAATCAACTTCTTTGTTTATCGAAGGTCTCTCCTTTTCCATCTAAGACCTCTTATGCCCCATCTTCTCCCTAGCATCCGAATATTAGGGAGAACATATGATTCTTTACTCTTTGTGACTGGCTAATCTCACTTAACATAATGTTTTCCAGTTCCATCCATTTCCCTGCAGATAACATGATTTTGTTCTTCTTTATGGCTGAGTAAAATTCCATTGTGTACATATCCCATAGTTTTGTAATCCATTCATCTGTCAATGGACATCTTGGCTGCTTCCATAGTTTGGCAATTGTAAACTGTGCAGCTATAAACATAGATACACATGCGTTGGTCTCATACTTTGGTTTCTGTTCTTTTGGATAGATACCCAGAAGTGGTATTGCTGGATCATATGGTAGGATCATTCCCATTTGTTTGAGGATCCTCCATACTGTTTTCCAAAGTGGTTACACTAATTTGCAATCCCACCAACAATGTATTAGGGTTCCCACTTCTCCACACCCTTGCCAGCATTTGTTGTTGTTTGTGTTCTTGCTGGTTGCCATTCTGATTAGAGTTAGATGAAATCTCAAGGTAGTTTTGATTTGCATCTCTCTGATTGCTAATGATGTTGAACATTTCCTCATACATTTATTGGCCATTTGTATTTCTTCTTTTGTGAAGTGTCTATTTAGATCCTTTGCCCATTGTTTGATTGGGTTATTTGTTTTCTTAACTGTGAGTTTCTTGAGTTCTCTGTATATCCTAGATATTAGTCCTCTATCAGAAGAGTAGCTGGCAAAAATTTTCTCCCACTCTGTGGGTTCTCTGTTGAGGTTCTTGATAGTTTCCTTTGCTGCACAGAAGCTCTTCAGATTAATGCAACCCCATGTATTGATCTTCCTTTGAGTTTCTTGTGCTTTTGAGGTCTTGTTGAGAAAGTTTTTACCTGTGCCTATGTGATGAAGTGTTGGGCCTATGCCTACTTCAAGTAGCTACAAGGTCTCTGGCCTGACTTCCAGGTCTCTGATACACCTGGAATTGACTCTTGTGCAGGGTGAGAAAGTGGGGTTTATTTCCATTTTCCTACATATGGTTAACCAACACCATTTGTTAAAGAGGCTATCTTTTTTCCAGTGTATGTTTTTGGCTCTTTTGTAAAAAATCAGTTGACTGTAAGCACGTGGGTCTGTTTCTGAATCTTCTATTCTGCTCCATTGGTCTATGTGTCTGTTTTTGTGCCAATACCATGCTGTTTTTATTACTGTGGCTTTGTAGCAAAGTTTGAAGTCAGGTATTATGATACCTCCTGCATGGTTCTTATTACTAAGAACTACTTTGGCTATCCTGGGCTTTTTGTTGTTCCAAATGAATTTAAGAACTGATTTTTCTTTGTCTGTGAGGAGTGACCTTGGTAATTTCATGAGTATTGTATTGAATTTGTAAATTACTTTTAGGAGGATGGCCATTTTAATGATATTTATTCTGCCGATCCAAGAGCATGGTAGATTTTTCCATCTTCTAAGGTCTTCTAAATTTCTTTTTTCAGCTTTTTGTAATTTTTCTTATAGAGGTCTTTTACCTCTTTGGTTAGGTTTATCCCTAAGTATTTTATTTTTGGGGGTGCTATTGTGAGTGGAATTGTTTTCTGGATTTCTTTTTCAGTGGTTTTATGGTTGGCATACAGGAAAGCTTCTGATTTTTTAAGATTGATTTTGTATCCAAACACTTTGCTGAATTTGTTGATCACTTCTATAAGTTTTTTGGCTGACTTTGTTGGATCTTCTAGGTATAATATCATGTCATCTGCAAAAAGGGATAGTTTTAGTTCTTCTTTCCCTATCTTTACCCCTTTGATTTCCTTCTCTTGCCTTATTGCTTTGGCTAGAGTCTCAAGTACTGTATTGAACAGAAGAGGTGATAATGGACATCCTTGTCTTGTTTCTGTTTTTAGTGGGAACTCTTGCAGTTTTTCTCCATTTAATATGATATTGCCTGTAGGCCTATTGTATATTGCCTCTGTGATTGTGAGGTATGTTCCTTCTATTCCAATTCTCTGCAGTGCATTTATCATGAATGGGTGTTGAATCTTGTCAAATGCTTTTTCAGCATCAATTGAGATGATCATGTGATTTTTGTCTTTGAGTTTGTTTATGTAGTGAATTACATGGATTTTTTTTCGTATATTGAACCAGCCTTGCATCCCTGGGATGAATCTGACGTGGTCATGGTGTATAATTTTCTTGATGTGATTTTGAATGCGCATTGCTAGTATTTTGTTTAGCAGTTTTGCATCTAGGTTCATCAGTGATATAGGTCTATAGTTTTCTTTTCTTGAGCTGTCTTTATTTGGCTTTGTTATTAATGTGATGTTGGCTTCATAGAATATGTTTGGGAGGGTCCCGTTTCTTTCTATTTCATGGAATAGTTTGAGGAGTATTGAGATTAGTTCTTCCATAAATGTTTTATTTTTATTTTTTTTTTTTTTTGGTTTTTTTTTGGCGGTACTGGGGATTGAACTCAGGGGCATTCTACCTCCGAGCTACACCCCCAGCCCTATTTTTTATTCTTTATTTTGAAACCGAGTCTCACTAAGTTGCAGGGTGCCTCACTAGGTAGCTGAGGCTGGCCACGAACCCGGATCCTCCGGTCTCAGCCTCCCGAATCTGGGATTACAAGCGTGCGCCACCACGCCCGGCTTTCTTCCATAAATGTTTTATAAAATTCACGTGGAAAACCATCTGGCCCTGGGCTTTTGTTTGATGGTAAACTTTTTATTACTGTCTCTTTTTCTTTGATTTTTATTGGTTGATTTAAGTTTTCTATATCTTCTTTACTCAATTTAGGAGGGTTGTATGTATCTAAAAAATTGTCAATTTCTTCCAGATTTTCCATTTTGTTGGAGTATAGTTTTTCAAAATAGTTTCTGATGATCCTCTGATTTTCCGCACTGTCGGTGGTAATATCACCTTTTTCATCTCTTATTTTGGTAATTTGGGTTGATTCTATCTTCTTTTGGTTAGGTTGGCCAATGGTTTATCTATCTTATTTATTTTTTCTAGAAACCAGCTTTTGGTTTTGTTGATCTTCTGTATTGTTTTATTCTCTATTTCATTAATTTCTGCTCTGATTTTCATGATTTCCTGTCATCTACTGGTATTGGGGTTGACTGTTCTTGTTTTTCAAGGGCTTTGAACTGTGTCATTAGGTCATTTATTTGGTGAGTTTCCATTCTTCTTATATGGGCACTCAGTGCTATAAATTTTCCTCTTAGTACTCCCTTTAAGGTATCCCAGAGGTTTTGATATGTTGTGTCTCTGTTTTCATTGGTTTCTAGGAATTTTTTAATTTCCCCCCTTACTTCTATGACCCATTCCTCATTCAGCAATGTGGTTTTCAGTCTCCATGTATTTACACGGTTACTATGGGTCTTCTTAGAGTTGATTTCTGGTTTCACTCCATTGTGGTCTGAAAAGATGCAGGGAATTATGTTACATTTTTTGAATTTGCTAGTGCTCTCTTTGTGGCTCAGAATGTGGTCTATTTTGGAGAAGGTTCCATGCGGTGCTGAGAAAAATGTGAATTCAGCTGTAGTTGGGTGAAATATTCTGTAAGTCTCTAACAGGTCCATTGGGTTTGGGTTTATGGTATTATTTAGGTCTGAAGCATCTTTACTTACCTTTTTTTTTGGAGATAGGTCTAGTCATGTGAGAGAGGTATTGAAGTCTCTTAGTATTAGTGTATTGGGATCTATGTGTGATTTTATATCATGCAGAGTTTGTTTTATGAAAGTGGCTGCACCTATGTTTGGGGCATAGATGTCGATAATTGTTATTTCCTCTTGCTATATTGTTCCTTTTACTTGTAAAAAGTGACCTTCTTTGTCTCTTTTGATGAGCTTAGGCTTGAAATCTAATTTATCCGATATCATGGTTGCTACTCCTGCTCATATTTGAGTTCCATTTCCATGAATTGCCTTACTCTAGCTCTTCACCTTTAGTTTGTGGGAATGTTCGTTTGTAAGACGTGTTTCTTGCAGGCAGCATATAGATGGATTCTGGGTTTTGTTCCACTTTGCCACCTTGTGCCTTTTCATTGGGGAGTTGAGACCATTTATATTCAGTGTGAGTATTGAGAGATGATTTTTAATTCCTAACATTTTAGGTGTTGACTTCTGTTTGCACTGATGTTTGTTCTTCTTTGCTTAGCTGGTTGTTTCCTGGAAATTATTGTTTCTCTTGTTCTGACGTTTACTTGTTAGTTCCTCTTTGTAGTTAATCTCCTTGAGTATTTTCTCTAGTGCTGGTTTGGACGACATGAATGCTTTCAGTTTCTGTTTGTCATGGAAGGTTTTTTATATCCCCGTCAATTTTGAGAGAGAGTTTTGATGGGTTGGAGAATCTTGGCTGCAAGTTATTTTCTTTCAACATTTGGAATACATTACTCCAGTCCCTCCTGGCTTTCCTGACTTGGTTTGGGAGGTCTGGAGTGATTCTAATTGGTTTGCCTCTAAATGTTACTTGGCCTTTTACATTTGTTGCCTTTAGAATTCTTTCCTTAGCTTCTACATTAGTCATCTTGATTATTATGTGGTGTGGTGAACCTCTTGTTTGGTCTTGTCTGAAGGGGATTCTATATGTTTCCTACACCTGTGTGTCAACTTCTCTTTCAATGTTTGGAAAATTTTCTGATATTACTTCTTTGAAAAGATTGTTTATTCCATTAGTTTCAATTTTTTTTTGCCATTTAACTTCTTTAATGCTTGCTGGTATATTTTATATTTATATATACATTTTTTGGTCCACCGAGAATTTATTTTTTATCCCAGCAATGCAGAGCTGTTCCTCAGTCTGTAAGCAACAGCATGGCCTTGTGACAGCAGCCTTTCTGATGGGTCAGGTGTCATGCTGATTAGCCAAAGCCTAGCTCTACCTGTTGCTGAGTAATTTATTTATTTTGTTTTTAATTTTTATTTTTATTCATATATTGTAAGCGTACATCTTTTTTAGGTACAAATTGATAACTGATAACAATATATGTGCTCACAATTCTCATTTGACCCCTTCCCCAAATTCCGACCTCACTCTCTAGCCCTCCCTCCCTCTCAAGTTCAGTTTAGTGAGTAACCTTGGTATACATTAATGTGCCCCCCCATCCAACCCCTTCAGTTAAATCAACTTCTTTGCTTTCTAGGGTCTCTCCTTTTTCATCTGGAGAACCTCTTATACCCATCTTCTCCCTAGCATCCGCATATTAGGGATAACATATGATTCTTTACTCTTTGTGACTGGCTAATCTCACTTAACATAATGTTTTCCAGTTCCTTCCATTTCCCTGCAAATAACATGATTTTGTTCTTCTTTATGGCTGAGTAAAATTCCATTGTATACATATCCCATAGTTTTGTAATCCATTCATCTGTCAATGGACATCTTGGCTGCTTCCATAGTTTGGCTATTGTGAATTGTGCAGCTATAAACATAGATACACATATGTCGGTCTGATAGTTTGGTTTCCATTCTTTTGGGTAGATACCCAGAAGAGGTATGGCTGGATCATATGGTAGATTCATTCCCATACATCTGAGGATCCTCCATATTGTTTTCCAAAGTGGTTGCACTAGTTTGCAATCCCACCAACAGTGTATTAGAGTTCCCACTTCTCCACATCTTCGCCAGCAGTTATTGTTGTTCATGTTTTTTATGATTGCCATTCTGATTGGAGTTAGGTGAAATCTCAAGGTAGTTTTGATTTGTATCTCTCTGATTGCTAATGATGTGGAACATTTCCTCATACATTTATTGGCCATGTGAATTTCTTCTTTTGTGAAGTGTCTGTTTAGATCCTTTGGCCATTTTTTGATTGGGTTGTTTGCTTTCTTGGCTGTGATTTTCTTGAGTTCTTTGTATATCCTAGATATTAGACCTCTATCCGAAGAGTAACTGGGAAAAATATTCTCCCACTCTGTAGGCTTTCTGCTTAGGTTCTTGATAGTTTCCTTTGCTGCACAAAAGCTCTTCAGTTTAATGCAATCCCATGTATTGATCTTCCTGAGGGTTGCTTGTGCTTTTGAGGTCTTGTTGAGAAAGTTTTTAACCTGTGCCTATGTGTTCAAATGTTGGTCCTATGCCCTCTTCAAGTAGCTGCAAGGTCTCCAGCCTAACTTCCAGGTCTTTGATCCACCTTGAGTTGACTCTTGTGCAGGGTGAGAAAGTGGGGTTTATTTCCATTTTCCTGCATATGGTTAACCAGTTTTGCTAACACCATTTGTTAAAGAGGCTATCCTTTTTCCAGTGTATATTTTTGGCTCCTTTGTCAAAAATCAGTTGACTGTAAGTCTGTGAGTCTGTTTCTGAGTCTTCTATTCTGCTCCATTGGTCGGTGTGTCTGTTTTTGTGCCAGTACCAGGCTGTTTTTATTACTGTGGCTTTGTAGTAGAGTTTAAAGTCAGGTATTGTGATGCCTCCTGCATGATTTTTATTGCTAAGAACTACTTTGGCTATCCTGGGCTTTTTGTTTTTCCAGATGAATTTAAGGACTGATTTTTCTATGTCTGTGAGGAGCATCCTTGGCAATTTCATGGGTATTGCATTGAATTTGTAGATCA